>JAOBYH010063331.1:0-19458 GCA_025403525.1 Umimayanthus kanabou | reverse complement strand
ACTGATTCTCTTTGTTATGAAATTCAAACTGATGACTTCTTCAAAGATATTTCTCAAGATGTTGATCAAAAATTTGATACAAGTAATTATCCAAAGGATCACGGCGTACGCCTTGGGAACGGAACGTTCCGTAAATCAGGAATTCCAACAGGAAAAAACAAAAAAGTAATCGGAATGATGAAAAATGAGGCAGGGGGTAAAATCATAAAAGAATTTATTGGATTGAGGGCAAAGCTTTATTCTTACAAGATGTATGAAGGGAAGGAAGAAAAGAAGTGTAAAGGAATCAAGAAAAATGTAATCAAAAATAAGATTACACACGAAGACTATAAAAACTGCCTCTTTGAAAGAGAAAACAAACTAGCAAAGATGAATGTCATTCGTTCTCGCGCTCATAATATTTACACAGAGAAAATAAACAAAGTCGCTCTGAGCTGTGAAGACGACAAAAGAACTATTCTCGAAGACGGGATTCATACTCTCGCTCTCGGACACTTCAAATCAAAATGAAATAGTTGCGTTTCATTTTGAAGGTTGTCTAAATTTTTTCTCAAAACATTTTTTCAGATTCTGCGAAATTCTGAAATTCTGAGATTCGTAGATTTCAGGGTTGTAATTTTTTCTGAGAAATTAAGAATTGAGGGATTTTGCCTTATGAGCCAGAACTGTCATATTCTATCTACTTGCGTGACTGGAGCGATCGATTCGCTATGACGTCATACAGTCTTTCATTCATGTGTCATCACCGGAAAATCACACTCCAAATGTAAACACATTCGAAAAGCTTTATGGCTCAAGACTTTTAAAGCAATTTTCGCTATATCTGAAGAACGAAAACAGATTTTGCTTTCAAATTTTCGCATTTGGTAGCTTAAATGCTTGGCAGTTTGACAGGCTAAAAAAAGGAAATGGGTTTATTTGGCTTAAAAAAGGTCAGTCTGGTACCTTAAGAACAAAGTCGATCTTTCAGATATTGCGCAGCTTACTGGTCATCGTAACTTGAAGTCAATAGAAAGCTATGAAACCTCGAAACCCAGAAACAAATATCAGCAATCACAAGCATACACTGCTCTTCTGTTGAATCAATGTTTGAATCAACCCGTAGTTCGTCCTTCACCATGCACCATTTGGAGGGTCCCTTAGGGTGGACAATTAAATGGAAAAACAAGAAGGCCCAATTGACCTTAATTCAAGAGAACGTAGGAATTGCTGCTCCAAAGAGGGCGGTCTAAGAACAAACGATTTCTGACAAAGTTACAAGTCTAAGACGTTTGGAGGGTCCCTTGGGAGGAAGAATTAATTAGAAGCACAAAAGGAACGCTCCCAATTGACCTTAATTAAAAAACGACGGCATTGACTCCAAGGGGAGGTCTGAGAACAAAAGATTTCAAAACCATTTTTTTCCAAATCCAACTTTAAGCCGTTTGAAGGGTCCCTTGGGATACACTATTAAGTAAAAACACAAAAAAACTGTCCCCATTGACCTCAATTTTAAAAAAACGTAGGCATTGTTGCTCCTTAGGTGGGGTCTAAGAACAATAGGGATAAGAACCGTTTGCTCTAAATCCAATTCTTACAAGTTTGAAGGGTTGCTATGGATGCACAATTAAGTAGAAACACAAAAAGAACGGTCCCAAAAAGGGAAGGGGCTGAGGAGGGGGAGGGGGTCTAAGGAAACGGGCCACAAAACTTTCGTACCAAATTCAATTTTAATAGGGTCCCTTGGAATGCACAATTAAATAGAAACACAAAAGGAAAGGTCTTAACGGACCTTAATTCAAAAGAACTTAGGCATTGTTGCTCAAAAAAGGGGGGGGGGGGTGATCTGAGAAAAAAAAAAAAAAATTTGTAACAAAGTTGCTCTGAAGTCATCTCATCACTTTCGAAAGGCCCCTTGGGGTGCACAACTAAATAGAAACACAAAAGGAACGGTCCCAATGAACCTCAATTCAAAAGAACGTAGACACTGTTTACTCCAAACAGAGGGGTCTGAGAACAAAAGATTTGTAACAAAGTCTCTCCAAATCCAATTCTAACACGTTCGAAGGGTCCCTTGGGATGCACAGTTTAGTACGTTCACAAAAGGAATGGTCCCAATTGAACTCAACCAAAAAAACATACATTGTTGCTCATGAGGGTGGGGGGCTGAAAACCACTTGCTTACGGAGGGTCCCTTGGGATGTACAATTAAGTAGTAGCACAGAAGGAACGTTAACAATTGACCTTAATTTAAGAAAAACGGTAGCTTTGCTGATACTGGGGAGATTGAGAACAATAGTTTTGAAAACCATTTTCTCGAATTCCAAAGCAGCATTTGCGTCATCCAATTTGTACACATCCGCTTGAACATCAGGCCGAGGGTGCTGGTTGATGCAGTTCGCTCTAAATCCAATTATAACACGTTCCGATGATCCCTTTGGAAACATTTTATGTAGAAACACAAAAGGAACGGAGGCGTTACTAAAACACGAAACGCGAAACAGCGAAACAGCAAAACAATGAAACAGCGAAACAACGAAACAGCGATACAGCGAAACCAAAACAAATATATTTTCGGTACAACAATTTGAAATACGTTTATGCATGGCTGCCGCAGCTTGATGCGGATGGATCGTTGCTTACCGCATTGCTGTCCATTTCATCAATACGGCCAGCGGCCGCCAGTCGGTCGCGCAAGGTTTACAGTTTCAAGCTTTCTACCTCTTATACTTCACACTCCGTCGCTTATTTAAAAAAAACATTACGTGCAACGATGGGTGAAAACATTCTCTTAAAGAATATACAAAACATTGTAGTAAACTTTACTTTAATATTTGTTTATTTAGTCTCCAGTTTATGCTCTGAAAGGGCTCATTTTGATTTTGTGGTCGACCTTCACAAGTTGAGGTCATCCCATGCAAATGTAGTGTTTTCTCGTCTTTTATTTGCTATAGTAAACATATTTTATAGTTTTTGCTTGCTTTGTTGTTTCGTGAAAAAAAAATCAAGACTTGACAGCCACACACACACGTTGAAATGAACTTCCGCGTTAACGACTTCCGATTCTTTTTAGTTGCTGTAGCTTTTGACATTAGGACAGATCAATTTAATTTCCTGTTTTACGTATATTCCAGCCAAAAACATATACGTGTACTATGCTCAGCTAGTAATTTCCACACGATTGATAGTTACTAAGCTTTCGAATAAGTATATGAATATTATTGAGTGGCATGCAAGTCCTGCTTCACGCTCAAACCCACACGTATTGTCCATTTCCAGATAATCATCAGAGCAGTATTTTAGTAGTAGTAGTTCAAACCGACAGTAAGGTCAGCAGATCCAACTAATACCGTGGAAAAAGATCTAAAAAATCTTATGATATACTAGATTAGTGTATGACAGATCATCTTACCGTAGTGTTTTTAGTTTGCTCCCGCAATACACATCCAAAAATTATGTTGTCAGGTGACAAACTCTTCTCTTCTCGACTCTCCAAAGAGACCTCTGACCGTGTCGCCGTTTTCAATTAAGTAGAGCCTCCAAAGATTCTTGGAGACACGCGCACTGCTATTTGCCAGGGTATTCTGTGGAGCAACGGCCATTTTGAAAAATACCCAGAAGGTCCTGTGGACGAGATTGTTTGCTAGGGTTTTCTGTGGAGCAAACGCCATTTTGAAAAATACCCAGATAGCCCTGGGGACGAGGTTGTAACAAAGGATAATGTTGACCAAACTAACAGAGGAGACAAGGATTAAATTTTTCCTTATTCTTTGATTGCGACTTATGTCATGTTCTGCTTTTTTTTCACGAGGAAAGCGAACAACACCTGCGCAAATAATGGGAAATATTTCATCCTTGTGTTTTCGTGGCTTGCTTAGTTTCTTAGTACTTGCGTCAACCTCGTTTTAACAGTTTTGCATGCGTTGAGTTTCGAAAAAATATACACAAGATTACAATAAACTGTACTGTTTATTTTGTGTAGACACTTTTCACTACATAATCGTTGTTTTGTACATAACTAAACTGAAAATGGGAACATGACGGAAATTCTCAACTTGTCGTTTCAAGTAGTGCTCTTTGTACAATACTTTTAAGTATTAAAAGGTCGTTGGCATTCTTCTCTTTCAAACAAATTATCACTATATATCAGAATCTTTTTACTTCTAACACCTATCTATTTCTTCTTGCAAATAAAGAACAATTCCAAATTATATTATAGTTTGTTTTGCACTTTTCAAACTACTGTACATCTATTTTACATGTAATTTTCATTTCGATGCCAGTGTAAGGTCGAAAAGCGTGACACTTTCCAAACGCTTTAACTATAATACATGCTTGACCATCCTAGTTACAACTTTACTTTGTTTTCTTTAGCAATTGAACTTTAAATGAGTATATTTAGTCAGTTTTCTTTTCACTAACGCTGCAATTGGACATATCTAGTCATTTGATTTGTTCACTGCTAAAACCTCATTTGGGCATTTCTAGTGAGTTTTCTTTTCGTTTAGTAAAACTTTAACTGAGTGCATCTTGTCAGTTTGCACTTTCACTAAAATTTCAACTGAGTATATCTAGTCAGTGTTTGAAGGCAACATTTGCCTAAAGACAACTTCCAGATTAATGTGTAATCTGACCAGTTTTACGTTTGTAGCTGCAGTTCTCCGTGTTAAACAGGAATGCCAATGAATCTTTGTAACTTCTCCAGGACAGTTTGAGCTGCCTGCAAGGCAGCATTCGCGTCACCCAATTGGTACACATCCGCAGGAACAACAGGACGAGGGTGCTGGTTGGGGTACCGAGTAGAGATGTAATAGTTTCTGACCATGACGGCAAAATGATAAACATCGGACGGACACCCACGAAGTCCTTGGACCTCCGAGGCCAGTGATATTACATCGTGGCTCTTAAGTTGTTCATCTGCCACACCGCAGGTGCTGTACAGCGCTGCCTTGAGTGCTTTTTCAACCACTTGTTGACTCTGGAAGCAGGTCATGTAGAACAAAGGGCGTTCTGCTGACAGGCAGAGCTCTGCAGCTCGTAAGTCTTCTCTGGCTTGCTTGATCCATCGTCTAGCTTCTTTGGCGTCGGGATTGAAATAACTGCTACTGTGTACTGGCCTGAAGTAGTCGTCGAATGCTCCTGTACTGGAAGTATTTCTTGAAGAATGTTGGGATGGATAATACCGCCGATAGTTCTCGAAACTCTGTTGTTGCTGCCTTGCTACTTGGGACCAGCTGTTGAAGTCTGGAAGTTCGCGACTTGTCGTGCTAAGTCTCCTGATCTCACCTTCAATGAACTGCGTGACAACTGTCGCTTGGCTAATGTTGCTTGGGTTTCTGTCTGGGTGCCACCGAAGATAAAGTCTGCGAATGGCCTTCTTCCTCTCAACATCAGGAAGCTTCCATATCTCCCTGAGCTCTTGCTTGATACCGTGATTTATAGTTTCTGTTGTTTCATTTTCATTCTGATTTAATGATGCCCGTTCGCTTACAGTTTGCTGTACATCGCCTGGGGAAGACGGAGGAACAAATTTGTAGAGATCGAGAACACCCACTTCTAGAAACTCTCTCTCGCCGATGTCAACACAGTACCTGGCAAGATAACGGTTGGTGTCACAATTTGGATCTTCTACTCGGTTGATGACCTTTGCATACACGTAAACAGATCTGGCAACTTTGTCTCCATCTACTTCTTTCAAATCGTTTTTGTTTTCATCGTAAACACTTCTTCTTTCTTCTTCATCGTACTCGTATTCTTCATCATCAACGTCAATATCGACATCAAATGTTCTATCTTCACATTCTATTTCTTCTTCTTCCTCATCGTCATTAAAAGAATAATAATCATCATCATCATACTTATCTTCATCTTCATTTTCATCTTCTTTCCCATCTTCATCTTGATCAACAGCATCATCATCATCATCACTGTCAATATCATCATTACCATCATCACAAACAGAAACATCATTATCACTTTCTTGGTTGACGTTTTCATCTTGACGTTGTCGTTTCTCTTCCTTTAGGTACCCAACTTTTTCGTCTTCTCGGAAGAAGAATGTAGCATCTTGCTGCAGAAGGATTTGGAAACAAACCGGAATCTCTGTTCCTAGCTCAACTTTCTGTTTGTCTGTCGTAACAGATGTCACACCAGCAATGTCCAGGACGCCTTCTATCTCTTCTGGGTATTGGCGGGAGAGAACAGCCAGTAGCAGCGTTTCCTGTTTAAAATAATGACCAATAAGGAATTCGATTTTTTGGCAAAGCAGTCTGTTTAAGTCTTCTTTCTTGGCCCCATGGCTGATGTACAAACGCATTTCTTTGGTATTGTGATCTTGATTTACAAATAAATCCCTCTGTTTGGTACTGTTGTGAATTTCCGCTCCGTCTTTTGAATTCAAAAGGTGTGTTTGGAGTGATTTCAAGCAGACGATCTGCAAACTCGTCTGTAGCTGTCTGATCTTTACTTGAAGTTGTTGTGGAATTTTCATCTCGCTACTTTCATGCTGCAAAATTCGTTCAAGGCCTTCCTTGAATTTTGGTGATTGCAACAGCTTGCGATATGACTCTGCAATTGGACAACCATTGGTATCTTGTTCAGCAATACAGACATCATTTTGAGAATCCGGATGAATTTCTTCGAAAACAAGGGATCGAAGAGGTGGTACTGCTAATCTCTCGGGAAGCAAACTCAATAGATGTTCATCAAGTTGAAATACAGGTCCACATCTACTTGGTGTAAGTAAAACGGAGTAGCTGCTCGTGTTGATTCTGTTCCTGTAACTTGGTCGATCTATATAGACGAGCTCAGTCGAACGCTTAAGACAGCTGCCAACATCTGGAAGATAAAGCGTTTCAACTGTTGACAGGCTTTCTCGAACACGGCGCATCAACTGGCTACCGTCAACAGGATTCATCTCGGTGTGTTTTGATTGTCCGTTCTCAAACAATTTCCATAGCGACAAAAACAAGCCGAAAACAGCATTCTTGGCCTTCTCCTCTGAATTTGGATCCATTTTACTATCTTGGCATGAATTTCTTATTTTCTGCAAGACAAAGGCGTATTGACTAGGTTGCGGGACTTCGCTGGCGCCAAGCTTGTTTAACAGGTGCTCTAGGACGCCATACTCGCGCGGCACTTTGTACAGATAAGGGGCAATTTCGTTGTGTAGGTCGAACACTAGCTGTCTTGCTTGGACGAAAACATGGCCATGCTCAATTAGAATGCATGGACAGTTCCTGAGCCTTTGCTCGATTTCCCTGCAGGATTCCGTGCAACCGCCTCGCCAGTGTTTGGAGGAACACTTACATGCTTTCATTAGGAATCTATAAATTTCCATTGCGATTTCCTCTAGCAAATTACGCTGGCTGTTCGGCAATTCTTTCTCTGTCGAGCTGCTCAGAGTAGTGGTCAAGTTTACAAGATGATCAAGAACTTTATCTAAGGGAGGGTCAGCGTAAACACCAAGGCAGTCCAAAATGAACGTTTCCTTTTCTCCTCTTGGCATTGCCCAAGATGGAAGGAGGTCACAACTTGTCCAGACTAAACGCTGGGCTTCTCTTGAAACAGAACCACGGAATTGTATGAAGGGCAGAGGCTTTGGATCTGCACAGTGAGGCTGTAACTGGAACCTCAGAAGTGATTCGTCGGGGCGTTCAGATGACACGAATTTTATTTCCGAAATACGCTTCAAGAAGTTTCGCTCACG
The DNA here is from genome assembly GCA_025403525.1 of Umimayanthus kanabou. NCBI lineage: Eukaryota > Metazoa > Cnidaria > Anthozoa > Zoantharia > Parazoanthidae > Umimayanthus > Umimayanthus kanabou. The sequence continues at coordinate 11,771 of JAOBYH010063331.1, read as the reverse complement.
AAATTTTGGGCTTTCAGCATTCATGAGATGATTTACGAGACACATTGAAGCATAGTTTTGTGTCGGCTCAGATGAGGTTGCAGCACTGGCAACTCTCTCTGCATACTTTTCAAACTCGACTGTTGTGACTTCGGTGTGAAGGCCAATCTCTTGTAGAAACTGGATCCAGTCGTCACTACAGAATTCCGCTGGAAGTAGTTGTTTGTCAGTAACAAATACTTGGTAAACTGTGTTGTGGCGATTGTAGAAATTTGACGGAGGTCTGAGGACACCATCTTCATCAGCAATAATGGGTAAGGAGAGAAGTCTATCTACAAGTACAGCTTTCTCATTCCAACTGACACGTGTAATCAGGTCATCTCTCAAAAACAGAAGGAGTCTCAATCTTGTTGGTTGCTGGAGCTGCTGGAATATTGGAAAGATGAATGATGTATAGAATTCCACGGCTGTTTTCTTAGTGACACCGATGTATGTGTACAGCAAATGAAGCTGGTGGCATTGTTCCAGAACCATGCATTTCGTCTTGACCATCCACGGGACAAGATCATCCAGAGGTACACTTTCAGGCAGAACAAAGAGAGTTTTGTAGTCCTCAAGACTCACAAACCTTCCATCAAAGGTCTTGTAAAAGGGAAGCCTTCTCAGTGTACGAATGTCGAGATTGTGCTGGTTTAAAGTGTCTTCATCTTCTTGGAAAAACTGCAACAGCTTCAACATCTCACCCTCCTTCAACTTGCCAGCGATGCTCTCTTCGTTCATCATCTGCCTTAGGACAGAGAGTACATCACTCGGAGAGTTTGGGTGAGCCACATAATTGTGAATCAGTTTGGCTACTTTCGCTTTGATACAGTCATCGAACAATTCCATATCTATCTGTAGGCATTTCAGCTTTCTTAGCACTGCTGCCACGTTCCTTTGATTTGGAGACCATGCCTTGTTAAAGGTCAAGTCGAAGACAAACTTTGAGATAGATATTGAAGTTAGTATTCCCCAAGCCGTTGGAAATATTGGCCATTCTTTCAAAGCATCAAGACGTTTATCAGGCACATTTTCGTCGATGTCAATCGTTGCAAGAAATTTCCATAGGCGCCCCATCCAAAGACGGCTCGGGGCATCAACTTGCTCATGGTTCCAACGGACATATGCTGCGTTTCTCCATTGTATTGGAAGGACGTTAGGAAGAAGCACGTTAAGGTTTGAGACATCAAACGGCTTGAAAACATTTGCTTCTGTCAAGACACCGGGGATTTTGTCTTTGGACAGTACTTCAAAAAGCTCACTGTGGACAAACAGATCCTTCCTGGAGGGTACTAGGTCAGAAAATGTTGTCAGGTACACCGGATTGGAAGAGGAAAACGATCGAAGCATCCCATCTTTAGTAACCAATAAAGGAAGTCCTTCAATCTGCATGCAGCATGTCGGGCTTCGAAGACAATAGTTCAGTAAAAGCTTAACGTTGTCAATGCTTGCAACTGTTGATTCTGTAACAGGGCAGGATATGTGGTTGAGCGCGCGTAGTAAGATTTGAGAACTGCACCCCTTTAGGAAACGAATAATTTCGTCTGGACTTGCTTGATTTACTGGCACCTTGGCTGCCTCAAAATTGCTGTGCAGCGACAACGCGTCCACCAATGGAAAATCGATGCTTGAAATCACCTTGCTCAGACTTGTACCAAACCATGCAGGATCTTCGAAATATCCGTTTGAAACACGAAGCCAGGTACATCTGTAGTGATACGTGCATGGGTGAGTTCCATGGGCAATCTTGGATGCTAGATTCCTTGTGATGTGAGGAAGCAGAGGCGTGTCTTGACTTGCGATCAGCTGATACACACAAACTGCGAGCTCTTTCCAGTCAGACTTCGCTTGATTGACTGATGGAAACAAATTCAAGTACCAATCTAATCCTGGTGGACGAGGCTGCTCTTCCATTGGAATGTAGAGTCTAGCCGCCTCAAGTAGTGCTACATAGGCCGGAGCTAAAATCTTCGCCTTGATGAAGCGATTCCATACACTTCCGAAGCCTTCATTACCCTTATCTTGCCAGAGATTTCTTCGAGCAGAATCCAGGATGAAATGGCCATTAACATGCACAGGAAGATGTGTTTCAACTGGCAAAGGTAGGAAACAAAATGCTTGGTATGTCGACCATTTGTATGGCCAAGACACTTTTGCAGCGACACCAGCACGTGGGAGCAGACCACCCTCTTTCCCGGCTGGTACATCAGATGCCTCTACGGACTGGTCGCATCCAATTCTCTGGTGTATCAGCCATTCTTCTTTCCAATTTCTGGAATCACTTATGGCGATTCGATAAGTCACCTCAAAACACTCTACGTCTTTTGTGGGGACACCTCTTGATGCTTTGACGTGGTTAACCAGTTCTTCCCGTTTCTGTTGGCTCGCACTTGACAATTGAGTGTACACCTTGTACTTGACGTCTAACTTATCCTTTCCGAGATAAGATATTGTGATCTTGTTGATATGGTTGAGAAACAGAAGAATGTTTCTTGCTTCTGCCTGAAAGACTTTTAGTAAACGCTCAATTGCTTCCACTGATACCTCTTTGGAAATATTAGAGTTCTTTGCCATCAAACGGTTTCTAAGAGGAAGCCGGAACATTGTAGCTCCTTTGAGGGGAAGCTCATCTGATAAGTGAAATCCGTCCATGACATCTTTGCAGTCATTGTAGAAATCCTCATCTATGTGTTCATACAAAGCGCCTGGTGCTTGCTGAGTTGCTCCTGGGGCATAGCGAACTTGCGGATCCAAAATTCCCAATGTGTCACCGTCTGATAGAAACGAAGGACAGTCTGTCAAGTGGTAAACAGCATTGAAACCAATTCCGTACTGACCAATTTTCTCCGGGTCATCAACTTTACTGCCGATTCCAAGATTTCGAAGACCTTCAACGTCATTCTGCTCAAAAGGCCGGTTGTTGTAGACGCACAAAGCAGGGCCCTGCAACTCTTTCCAGTTTCCCTCACTTTGGAGAATGTATTTTGTAGGTAGATTGCGAGTGTCATAGACAAAATGAATTTCTGTAGCTTTAGCGTCATCGGCGTTCTGGACGAGTTCCTTGAAAATTCCAACGTCACATGGATAGGCTTTTAAAATGCCTTTCAACCGGTCCGTAAGATCTTCTACTTGTCCATAGGGGCGCCAATTTGGGTTTGAGCGTCTTTCTAACTTCCTATCGAGCAAGGCTTTTGCTCCAAGTTTGTACGCTAGATTAACAGGAATCTCTGGGTTTACGAACTTCATGTTCTTGTCTGCTTTAACCCACGGAGTGCTGTTAATGACAAGCTGCTGCGCTGGTCGAAGCACTCGTTTCTCATCCAGAACGGGAATATGACCATCATAAGGGCGCAGCTCACTTTCACTTGCATCTGTCAGCGCACAGATGAAAGTCTTGGCGACCTTGAACTCGTCTTGATTCAGAGGAGCTTGCCCTTTTCCTGCTTGCATCTTCAACAAGGCTTGAATGAAATCTTCAGTGCAGAAATGATTCTTTACACCAAACAGCTGGAGCAGAGAACTGTATTTCCGTGCCCATTCAGGTACATTGTACAAGTAAGGTGCTCCATGATCCTTCCAAGCAAAGGAAACCTTTTTCCCATCAACAAAGCAATTGTCAACGAAGACAAAAGGCTCGGTTGACAGCCTCACTTGGATGTCTCTGTTCTCCCGAATTACAGAAACTCCATTTGAAAGAAATTCGTAAATTGCTTCGACCATCTTCTTAATGGGTTCGATGTTATCTTTCTCTATTGGAACGCATCCACGAACTGCAGTTAGCTGCTGCAACACGTTTTCAATAGGTACGGTTGTCCAACCAAATGTTCTGCATAACTGAGAGTTGGAAGACTGCAGATCCATCGGCAGCACTGGCATAGAGGCACCAACAAGGTTTGAATGGGACAAAGGCACAATCTCTGCAGGACGGTACAGCTTCTGCAGTCCAGAAAACCAGCGCATCCCTGATGGGTACAAGTCCGGTGGAGATTTCTTTGTTGTGAGCCAATGTAGATTGACAAGATAGGATACCAGAGTTGTGTTTCTACGGATTGGTGTATGAAGCAGTGCATTGTTGGATTCCAGGATTTGTAAAACTGCATCTGTTTTCTTTACACGCTCATCCTCTCTGAAGTTACCCAAACTATCTGCTATTTGGACAATATCAGTGGCAGTTACTGATGACAAAGATTTCATTCCGAGTTTCTTCAAAGTTATGAGGAATTCTTCATCTGTAAAAAACCCTTGCGGAAACCTTTCAGTTTCTCCTTCAAACAGTTGCTTCAACAGACTTTCGCCTGGGTCATACAAATCGCACGGAGCTCGTAGTTTGTTCGATTCTACATCCACAAATTTCACGTACTTCAAGGCGTCAGGAAACGAATGGTCTTCTTGACAAAAGTTGTGAAAGTTACTCAAAACCCATTTCATGAGCTTCAGAATATCATCTTTGCAATAATAACCATCATTAATGTATCGTAAGACCTCATTTCGGAGGAAACTTGTAGATGACATGACTGGGCCATTTAGTTGCTTTAGAAGCCTCTGAGTATCGTTTTCAGATCCCGATAAAATTTTGTGTGCATTCTTAACTGATATACCACTCGGCAAGGTCAGGTGTAAAGGAGAAACGCTAGCTAGTTTCCCACCTTCCTGTGCTGCAATCAGTGACTGGGTATCCATGCTTTCATAGATTGGTAGTTGGGAAAGGAAATCTTTCCTAGAAGGCTCCACTGTTTGGCTCAAAAGGAAGTTACGCAAGTCTTGCTTCACTTGAACTGAGTAACACTTAATCGTCGCCAGCACGGCTAAACCGCCAAGCGCTTGCAGAACGCGAAGCACACCATCTGCGGTTGGAGGGGCTACATAATCCTCGAGATGAGGATAATTGTCCATAAATAATGGAACTTGGGTAATCACGGTGCAACCCATTCTTGTTAAAAGAGAGACTACGTTTTCAGGCAGGGAAGTGCCATAGTAACTTTTCCTAATGACTCTGCTATTCCTTCTTAGTTTGACTAGCATCGTTGCTTTGCCGGAGTCGTGTCTAATAAGCGGAAAGCCTTCAAAGTTTGAGAGGCTTGGCTTTGGGTGCTTGGACTTCATCCACAACCACATCGACTCTGGCCACGACTCGGGAGGGTGACTCCTTGTTCCTGGACGCCATCTTACTTGATCAGTTGCGTTGAACCACTCGTTTGGCAGTGCTTCTCTTAGCAAGGAGAGGATCCGTTTGGAAGTTAACTTCAATAGTTGAGTGTGGCTCGCGGTATTAAGAGACGAAACTGCCAATGAGCGAAGATGACGTAATACAGTTGATGGGATGCTCTCGTCAAGGAATCTGCTTTGCATGTTGGGTAGAACCGACTGAGGATGTTTTTCGGAGGCAACATATACAAGTTGAGGCGAGTTGCATCTGTTTAGTGGACAGAACTCGACAAACGTGCCGTTGGCCAGAGGGAGAAGGGGAACACCACTTAGACTTGCGTAGTTCTTGTCGCTCAAAACATATTCCAATAACAGAAGCTTGTCTTCCCTTGTCATTGTACTCTCAACCCAGTGGTGTTTCTTGAGCAATGTGCGCATGGTCATTGGAGTTACATCAGTGGTACAACCAGGCATGTATTCGTCAATGATTTTCAGCACATGATTTGGTAATGACACCACCGGCTCGTGCTCAGTCTTAAGTAAGGCCACTACAGCGTTTCTAACTTCATTCGACACAGGTGGTGAAGAGTGATGTAATCGGTCAACGAGCACTTTTGCAGGCTTTATCCAGGTTCCTCCATTTGCTTCAGTATAAAATACTTGCTGGTGGATAATGCTTTTGAAGAGGGCTTCCAACATAGGTAACCAGTGTTTCTGAACTCTGTCTAAGTCAGGCCACGACATGTAGAAGTGGTTGGCTTCATTTTGACTCGGAATGCCTGGCAGTAATTGTTGTAGAGACAGCAATAGCGATTTATAGGCTATGCTTCCAACGTTCTCCAATAGTAGTTCGTTCCATTCGGCAGCATCGTCACGACACTCAGGTCCAGACCATTTCAGTCCTCGGCGGTTGTCAGTTAAACCAAAGGCCCCATTTACGTGAACTGGGAGACCAGTGTGGACATCTGGGGGCAACGGAAGGAAGCAGAATATGCGCCCATCCAACTCTTGTAAAGCTTGACTACCGAAGGATATTAGTGGTCTGGCAACTCCCATCCAAGGAAGCAACTTCAGTTTCGCTGAGAGCTCTTGTAGCCTTTCGTTCTTTGTGTTGATGCAGTTAGAAACAAGCCATATGTGGTCTTCTGTTCCTAAATTAAGATCCCATTCACTTATCTTCATCATCATATTCATCTCTGCGTAACCACTCTGTTTTGCTTCACACAAGTATTGAGCCTCTTGAAGAAACTCTTGTCTGCGCCGTCTCACGTCCGCTACACAATCATCGCTGACTTGTACAGTGAAAACAGGCTTCTCCCTCGCTGTTTCGTTAGTCTCATACAAGCATATCTTCTCGATATTCTTTACGAACAGAAGAATAAGGGCCGCTTCTTCTTTGAAGGCATCAAACAACTCTCTAACTCTTTCAGCAGTATAAGGTTTTGTTGACAGTTTTGATGGTTGGTTTCGGAGGGGAAAGCGAAAGAGAGTTCCGTAGTAGTACCGGCAAGATATTCTGCAGTCTAACACGCCTTCGAAAGGGGAAAACTGGTCTTTGTAATCTCTAAGCAAAAGGGGACCAAGCTCAAACCGCCGACCAGTTTCGCCTTTTTCAAAGTAAGTTGCGTGCGGATCAAGGAACGCAAGGTACTCGCCACTGACAATGCTTGGTAAATCTGTGAAGGAAAAACCAGAAGATAAATTTGGTTCACAGTCTTTTGACCTCTTTAGGGTGAATCTTTTGGGGACTATGGCAAAATAGGATAACATTAGACAAGATTTCTAAATACCCTCTGGAAAGCAGTAAACAATAATGTGATTGTCCAAATTTTAATTCTTAAAAGAAGCAAAATAAGTTGAAAACGTTTAGCAGAATGACTTGAAAACGTTTAACTTGATTGGTACGTTTTGAAAAAACATGCTACTCGATGAAACGAATCAAAGTTTTTTAATACATATTCCTGGATACGAACCATCGAACACATCCTCAAAAACACTTTGGAGCCATTTGACCTTTAAACTTCAAACAAATCTTATGCTGTGAAGATACCGTTTCAATCCACTGAATTGATTGGTTGATATGTCTTTAAATTTGTCTCATGCTACGTGCGCGCTCATTAGGTGATGATGATACTTCCGTAAATCTGGCAAGCCATTTTAAATATCTGACAAGCTAACGATTACGTGGCACGCCTCGAGAATAGAGTGATTTCGAAAGCCGTGTAATCGAGCGTACCAACCTGTAACATGATAGACTGAGTTGAATCCAATCCCAAATCTTCCAACCTTCAACGGATCTTCCTTCTTGTTGCTCTGCATCAAGTTCTCGATTCCATCCCAGTCTCTGTCATTGAAAAGCGCATCATTTTGAGCATACAGAGCGGGGCCCTGGAACTGCTTAAGGCCATCCCTGTATAAAGAGGAAGTTCCATAAGACCTTTCGCGTGAATCCAGCAGAAAATTAATTGTCTTGGCTCCTGCGTCGTCGGCATTTTGAATGATTTCCTGAAGAATAAACAGTCAATAGTTTTTATAAAATTGGTTACACTTGCAAAACTATGTATAATCGTTTAAAGGATATCGTTTACAAACTGAGTTAACTAACTTTAAATTTCAATGGTTAATTGACTAAAATCAGAATTAACTCAATTATTTGGAGATGCCTGATTAAAACCATAACATTTACAGTCAACTGTATTGATGTGAGAACAATGTTTAGAAAACCTTTGTTGTTGTTGTTTTCAAGATTATGGAGTGGCTTTGTACAAAAGTATTTGATCCTATTGGAAGGCTGTGTGATAACTCACCAGGTCTCTCTTGTTCCAAAATTATTACTTTTGAAGGGAGCATTGCAAAGATGAGCCAAAAAGAACGGCTGTAATGAGACTACTTCCAAAGGTGGAGTCATTCCTGATTTGCTTCTTCCCGGTAGATGTACTTGATCACAATTTCCGTTCCGCAATTAGAGCTACCACATTTTCGGCACAGTTATCGCATAAAGGAGGCACGAGTTCATTTCGGTACGGAATAAGGAGACAAGTTGACCAATTTTTTGAACTACCGATGTAAGAATGAGAACTTCTGAACTCTTGTTCTCTTAGAAGAACCTTATTAAATAAAGATGTTGTGGCTGAAAGTATACGAATCTTTTCAGAGACAGCCGTGTGGCAGATACTAAGTAGCTCGTCCAAAAAGCTTGGTGTGTATATAGCTTGTACGAGTGGAAATGTACGAATGTACAATGATACCTTTTAACGAAACAGCCGTGTAACAGATAGTAAATACCATATCTAAAGATATTAATATGTACAAAGCATGTGCGAGTGCACAATGAAAGAGACAATCTTTAATGATACGGCTTCATACAAGTACCGTAAAACTTCAAAGAAAGCACAGTGGGTTTAATATTGAGAAGAAACCTATCTCGAAAAGAAGCTCCCCTTTTGAGTTTGCTAAAACAATCTCGAAAAGAAGCCAATGGGCTTCTTTTCAAGACAGTAAGTAATGTGGTTCGTGATTTTCGTATCACTATTTGATATTTAAGGGGGAGCAACACGTCGAATTTTGGTCGTAATTAGGTGAATTGGAGAGGATATTTAAAAGGGGAAAAAGTTAATAGAATGCAACAAACACTGCCCTTAATCGAGCAAGTGCCACTCCTTGGATAGCATACGAGCTGGCGTTCGTCCATTAAGTATTAATTCCAAAAATCTATATAAACGAGTTCGTCCCCCATCATTTTTTCTCCCAAACTATTTCGAAACATTCTCAAACTATTTGTGAATCTTTCTCAACTACGGTACTGTATCGCTATGATTCAAAATTGTCTTATAAATTGCAACCGAGGTACCGGCGATTATGACGAAATTAAGCCTGAAAATCGACTTAACCTGTTGCTCCGCCCCCTTAAGCATATTTTGTGTTTGAAAAATTTGTGTAGAGTCTTGGATATTGTTTTATAGACGTCAATTTCAATATTTGCAGCATTTACCTTGAAAAGAAGCTTACCTCTTGAGTTTGAAAAAGTAATCTCTAAAAGAAGCCCATCTAGAAAGGACGCCTGTCTAAGGGCTTTAAAAAGAAGTAGTTTGTTCTTTGAAACAGTGACCTAGTTTAGTTTAGTTTAAGATCGGATGCTCACCTTAAGTATTTGTCCTCCATCAGGATACCGTTCCAAGATACTCTTCAGAAACTCCGTGAGCGGAGGAACCCGCTGACCGTAGGATTCCCCTGTAGGAACGAGGAATGGTTATTTACCGAGACTGCTGAAACCAAGAACGGAATGGGGCAGGAGGGCCACCTACTTTAGGGCTACAAATGATTGGGTTTCCATGCCGAGTAAGCTAAACAAACCCATGCTTAAATCAATCTATAGAAGAAAATTAAATGTTTTTAAATAATAGTTGTTAGAGTAGCTTGTGTCTTTTGGTTTGGTCGTGTAAATTTTGCATCTTTTAAACCTTATTATGTTTTTGATTTTATTTGGAGGACCTTTCTGAAAATCACTTTTAGTGAAGGAAACCTCCTCTTAAAAGATACATTTTATATTTATTTTTATTTTTCGGAGAATTTGTCATTATTAGGACAAAAAAGGATGCAGAAATATAGGCTTCAGTTTCGATTCGATTCTGTTAGTTAGTTAGAAATAAATCGACACAAAGAGGGTAAAAAGTCGTCCTTTGAAGAGAGAGTTTTGATTGGTACGAGAGTTAACGTTAACTAATAAACAATGCTCGACGGAAATGATAGCATGAGTTGACGATCGATTGGTCATAGTTGCAGGTAGGTGCCTCCAGTTTGTGGTCACGTAGTACATTGCAGCAGTTGTTTCTATCTGATTTCATAACTTTTGACAATAATAAACTGACTACAGCAAAAGCAACAGTAGCAGTAAAAGCAATACTAATCACAGTGACAATGAAAACGGCAATAACAACAACAATAACTAGTTCTTGTTTGTGGTTACGTGGTAAACAGCAGCAGTTGTGTCAGTCGATCTCGATAATAATAATTTGACTACAGCAATAGCAACAGCAACAGTAGCAGTACTAATAATACCAATCATAGTGGCAATGACAATGACAATGGCATTGACAACAAAAACAATAACAAGTTACCGTTTTGTGGTCACGTAGTAAATTGCGGCAGTTGTTTCTATCTGGTTTCAAGATTTTCAATAATGATAAATTAAATACAGCAGCAACAACATTAGTAATAGCAGTAAAGTAACAATAACAAGCACAGTGACAATGACAATGGCCATGACATTGACAACAACAGAATGACAACTAATATTAACTGTAGCACTAAGTACAGCAGCATCATTAGCAATAGCAGTGGTGCTAGCAATAGCATTGGTTATAGCAATAACTATATTACAACAACAACATAATAAAGGTTCCATCTTCTCTATTCGCATAATTTAATTCAGAATGACTTCGAACTAACCTTTAACAGCCCTGGACCTCTGCATTGGGATTGATCTAACTAACCAAGAACCATTTTTCAACAGTTTCCATCCACTCGTCAGTTATTGAAGTTATGTGGCTGCGACTGTTCATAAAGATCAGGAAAATTCTCTGTAAGATATGATAAGTAAGTCCCAGCAGGTAAAAGCTGTCATCGTTTGGTTTTTGAACGATCATTTTTAATGAATTAATGTTACTTTAAAGGCTGGCAGTCTATGCCAATCTGTTACAGAATTTGTTTCAGTTTTGATTTGTTGCTTTACCATATATAATACATACAATTTCGTTGCGTAAATTAGTATAGTTTAGTTTTAATCTAGGGAGAAAACAGAGTGGAGAGAAGGAAGCGAGCAAGGAGAAAGAAGAGGAAAAGAAAATATAACAAAACAGAACAGAAAGCGGAAGAAAGGGGGAGAGAAAGAGGAGGGAAAAACAAAGCAAGAAAGATTAGGGTGATGAAGAGAAAGGGACAGCAAGCGAGAAAGAGAAAGGGGACAGAAAACAGTAGTAGGAGAGCGAACTGAATGAAACACGGAAGGAATGGAAAATGGGACAATGACCCTTCTGGCCATGGTTAAATTGGTTGGACAGAGCAAGGAGGTATGAGGAGATAAAGAGAGAAGGAAGTTGAAGAATAAAACGTTAATGTAACAAGAAAAAAACATTGATGGCTTGCAGTGGAGTTTTACAACAAATTGGTGTTGTTAAGCCTCTGCTTAGTGAAACTGCAAAGGAAGGAACTCAAAGCTTAATTTTTAAAAATTTAAAAATATATGTGCAAGAAGCACTCATAATGCTCTAACCGAGTTTTAAAAATAAACTTTTCTTGGTTAAACAAGGTTAATTATTTTAACGTCCGCGACCAAATGTGAAACTTGAATTGGTTTGAAAGAACTATTGACATGTCATGAGGGAAACGACGCTAAACGCTTTCTAGATAAACATAGCTTTAAGCATAAAACATTGCTCCTCTTACCAAATACAAAGAAAAATAGCCAAACATCCATATTGCAGCTTGTAGCTGAAATTTCTTCCACAGTTTTCAAAACAGAGGGAGGAAAAAAAGAAGAAGAAGAAGAAGAAGAAGAAGAAGAAGAAGAAGAAGAAGAAGAAGAAGAAGAAGAAGACGAAGAAGAAGAA
>JAOBYH010063220.1:0-11866 GCA_025403525.1 Umimayanthus kanabou | reverse complement strand
AATTTTGGGTAACTCAATCTTAACTCAAACTTAACTCAAACTCAACTCAAACGCTAACTCGATGAATAGCCGATCCCTTATGTGGGACCCATCTGCTAGTCAGTTAAGATATGTAACAACTGCATACCATCATGAGAAAGAAAAAAGACTATTAACGCTGCAGGCAGTGCTAGAGTTGATACTGTTCAGTAAACCTCCTAAAAAGTACTCAATAAGCTCATCCAGAAGTTTGATCGGATTATCTTGGAAAAGCAGTTAGAAATATTGTTTGAAGTAGACGGCTTTATTTTCCACTGAACCAATTAATATTCAATGTCGAAAACATCTTAGCGTTCCGACTACTACATTTTGGAAAATATGTAAGGCCATCTAAACCATCGTTCCAACATATTACAAACAGCCAATGAATAAACTAATCACTTGTGAACTCTCCTCTATTGCGGCCTGGAGAACCAAACAAGAAGCGAAGATGGTAGGTAAGATACTGTTCTCCGTCCCACGTGAAGGTGTTTCGCCTGGCAACTGTAAGCGGCAAAAGCTGATAAATAGTATTTACCATGTGGTTTTAGCTCTTGCCCGATAACGTTGTTCAAAGCGTTGACCGCCACAAAACCTCGAATTGTTTTTTTATTATCTTAATTCTTTTTTCTTTTTCATTTTTTCGTGATTTATTTATTTGATTGAAATAATACAAACGTACAGTGATTAAATAAAAATAAAAATGGAGATATTCACACTGTTGACACAAAATAAAGTATTACATATTACTGCAGCGGCAAGAAAAGGAGCATATCTAACTCGGTCAAATTTAGAAATCGAAATGTCTCGGGGTCAGGCTTTTTTGTTTTGTTTTGTTTTGTTTGTTTGTTTGTTTGTTTGTTTGCTTGTTCAGACTTGTGCTGTTTTCTTTAGTTACTGTATGTAGGGTTTGCTGTTAAAAGAGGCAAGATCAGTTGCTCATACTGGTCGATTGGGAGCATTTATTTTTCCATCAGTGCATGATGGTCTAGTTGTTTTAAAAATATTCCAAGTTCTGGTTTTCTTTCTTTTAATGTGCACGTGTAAATGTGATATCTTGTAAGAAGTGTACAGAGACTCAGCAGAGGTATCTCTGGCTCGTTACTTAGTCCAATGACAAGTATTTTGTGGCTATAAAGCCAAGTTACAAGTGTTTTCCAGAAATTTCGAGAAACAATCCCAAAATAAATACATCAATGTTTCTTTTTCTTTCCGACAAAGAGCAAAGTGTCGTCATTCTTAATTCCAACCTTACATAAAATTCATTTGTAAGGTCCTTAGCTTTGTGCTTTTGGTACAGTTAAAGAGCTTGACGTAGATAATATTCCATTTTAGTTCTATATTTAAAATGTTGCAGTCTTTTTCCTATTTATTTTGACTTTTTTTTGGTAATACGCCTTTTTTGTGACTAATTTGCTGTAAAAACGTCTGCTGGAGTTTGAAAGTGTTAACTGGTCTTTAGTTGAATTCTTATTTTCATTCTTTTCTGCATCTTGATCTAATTTTATTGTTTTGCGGAGGTTAGTGAGGCTGGACTCCGTAGTATTGGAGATAACTATTTTGCAAATTGTACTTGCTTTGAAAATTTTCACACATCAGAAATTTAGATTTGCAATCCCCTTCCAAAAGTTGACTTACTTTATGGATCCCTTTCATATTCCATCGGTTTTAAAAATTGGTTTATTTCGAATACGTATTAAGGAATTGTTCCATAAAGTTTGGTCGGAAAACTCTTCTAGCGAGTGTGTTGTATTTTCATTTCATGTTCTATTTCACTTCTTTGAAATCACTTCATACACTTCTTCTAAATCACTTCAGTTCACGAGTTCAAAAACTCTAGTTCACTTCTTCTAAATCACTTCAATTCACTTCAGCAAAATCACTTCAGTTCACTTTTGCAGCGCAATAGAAAAACCTCGTATCGCGATCAAGATTCACGTATCCCGTGCCCTCCTTCACTTCAATTTCACAACACACTCCCCCCTTGAACTAGGTTCAACAAATCAAAGCTAACATACAAATAACAAAACTGGAGTTACATCAAAGGTTCAATCAATAGTGTTCTCCTGTTGAGCTTCTCTTACAAATGTTATTGATGGTACTTCTTTCCTAACATTGAGTTCAATTGGAAAAAACCTCTGTAAAGGTCGCTTAAGCTCCATCAATCTCACTTTCTTGTCATGAGTTCGTACAATCGCAGCTCGTACTTTACCGTCTCGTCCTCTCAGGAGGTGCTCCACTTTGCCCATGTTCCAGTTCAATCTCGTTGATTTGTTCTCGTAGATACAGACAATGTCTCCAACACTGATAGTTGGGCCAAGTTTATGCGAAGGTCGATGGCGCTCACGCAACTGAGTTAGGTAGTCCTTCCTCCATCTTGTCCAGTAGTGTGACAACAGTAACCAGCATAGCTTGGCGTTCTAGTCATTCGGGAAGGCGAAAAAGGCGAGCGGCGAAAAAACTTGGCTTTCTAGTAAGGCGAAAAAAACGAGCGGTGAAGCCGCGAGAACGAAGAGCGAAGCGATGAGCGAGTTGGCGAAGCGAAGCGGAACTGCGAGGGAAGGAGAACGCCAGCCTCCAACCCCCCTTCTAACGGGAGAAATATTTGAATTCCGCGGCCGCCAGATCAGTCTTTGTAAATACCCTCCTCTCCTGGACACATCTGCTGGTCCACTGATAGTTAGCGCACTGTCCTCCAATTCAGTTGGTGGGGTCAGCAACCGCCTTCCAGTAACCAAGTGCGAGGGAGTTAGCGGTTCTCCCCCATCTTCACACAGATAGGTCAAAGGGCGTGAATTCAGCACTCCTTCAATCTGCACAAGAACTGTCTGCAGTTCTTCATAAGTCAGTCTCGCAGTGACCAGTGTTTTCTTCAAAAACCGTTTGACCGATCTGACCATGCGTTCAAAAAATGCTCCCCACCAGGGCGCACGATCCACATTGTACTCCCATTTGATCCCTTTAGCAGACAGGAATGCATTCAACTCTGCACTCTTGAATGTCTTGCCATTGTCTGACAAGACAAACGATGGATATCCTCTTCTCCAAACAAAGCGTTTGAGATTCTGAAGTATCATCTGGTGCTAATTCAAAATGTACTGCACAACTGCTAGCACAGGTATACAACACAATATACACCTTATTCATATCACCTGATTGTGAGTAGATGTCCTTAACATACAGTGGTCCTGCATAGTCAATACCAATGTTAGTAAAAGCAAAGTCATCACTCACTCGAAATCCGGGTAATTGTGGGGATGCTGGTACTCCATAAGATCTTCCTTCTTGTCTTCTACAGATTATACAACCAGAAAGTACTCGTTTCACTACTTGGCGTCCCTTTGCTATCCAGAATCTGCATCTCACTTGACACAGTGTTTATTGATCTCCATTATGCATAACATTTCCATGACAACTAAGGATTACTAATTTGGTAAAGTAATGTTCACCAGGAATGATAATTGGGTACTTTGAGTCATACGGTAACGGCGAGTTACCAACACGACATTGGCTGCGAAGAATTCCTTCATCATCTGTGATGAGGTCAAGTGATACTTTCATCTGCTTAAATTTATCACTGTTCTGAATCTGATCTTGTACTTGTTTGGTCCACACTTTCTCAGCATTCTTCACTTTTGCAACAGTGAGTTCTTCATGTCTGCGATGTGACCTTGTTTGTTCGTTGCTTCAAGTTGTGCACAAATCGCAACACATATGCAGTCACTCTTAACAAAGTCACAATACTACTGTACCTAGTATCCTAAATGAAACATTCAATGTTACTGTCCTGGCCATTCTTCTTCAAGATTGCTCAGGAAACTTGGGCCATGCCACCACAAGTCACTTCCAACAAGTTCTGATGTGGTTGCTCCTCTGGATGCAATGTCTGCAGGATTGTCCTTGGTTGGGCAATATCTCCATTGTTCAACTGAAGTCAGCTTTCTGATCCGAGAAACTCGATTCTGAATGAACTGCTTGTACTCACCAGAAGTGTTCCTTATAATTATCCATGCCAGCGCAACCATGGAATCTGACCAGTAAACAGTTGAGTCAATCTTTAAAACACCATCAAATACACTCAACACACCTTGGCACAATTTGGTTGTCAACAAGCAAGCCAAAAGTTTAAGACGAGGCATTGTTTATTTCTTCTGAGGGGCTACTCTGGTTTTTGATGCAAGCAAAACAGAATGGCATTCATATTCGTTCTCAAGACGAAGATATACACTCGATCCATGCGAAGCTTCTGAAGCATCTCTAAGTACCGTAGAGTTCCGAAAGTAACGACCCTCGTTATTTTGGGTTTTAGCAGCCCTTGGATGACGTTACTTTCGGGGGGTCGTTACTTTCGGGGGGGGGTCGTTACTTTCGGATACCAAATTTTGTTTGTAAACGTAAAGAAGTGAGCATGACACAGCTGAACATTTTGGAAAGTCATGGTTTCTTTATTGTGTTATTATTACACGGTGTTATCCTCCCTCCTAGTTTTTAGTTCGTCGATCTTCTCTCGCAACTTTTTGCGTAGTGTTTTAAGGCTTTTACGATGGTAAATTTGTTGTGGTGTTCTTTAAATTAAATAAAAACGTTAATGTTTGCTGTTTTTGCGTTGGAATCAACTGGCAACCACTAATTGTTGATAAGAGAGTATTTTAGAGCGTTTTCGCTTACATTAAAGCGGAGCTTGTTACTTTCGGGGGGTCGTTACTTTCGAGGGGGTCGTTACTTTTGGGTTTCCGTTAGCAGCCTCTGAAAATTGACGTTACTTTCGGGGGGTCGTTACTTTCGGAATTCTACGGTAATTGAACTGACTTAGCTCTGATATAATCATGTTAATCATTAAGATAGCATCTGTCAATTCAAACGGTGTTAGTTTCTTGCATGGTGTCAATCGGTGTTTTCCACCTTTGGCAGAATGTTTTATCAAGCTGTTCATCCCAACTGGCATTTCTCTTACATAACTCTTGGAACAATTGTTTGTATGTCAACACAATTGGGGAAATCAGCCCTATTGGGTCAACGAATCTCGCTGAAAGGCTGAGTACACTTCTTTTAGTAATAACCTCACTCTCTGCAGCTTGGAGAATGTTCGAAAAGTTGAAGATCAGTTTGTCATCTTGAACATTCCATTACTGACCCAGCACTCTTGGCTTAGTATCACACTTCTGCATGAACACAGTCTGTGTGTATCCCATGTCCTCTTCAGTTACTCCATCGGTACTCAATGATTCTACTGTCACAGTTTCTGCAATTTATGAACTCTCGCTGGCCAGGTTTCTGACTTCGAAATGATTGACTGTAAACTCTGAACTCGGTTTGAACTTTCTCTTTGACAAGTTGTTTATGTAGTGTTGTCTTATATGAATTACCTAGCTGCCATGCATGCAGTGTATCATGGGTAGAAGCACATGGTCAGAGACACGCTAGTTCCGCCATCTTGAATGGGAATAAAGAGATGTATGAAAGTCTATTTGAGTATTTTCCACTCGGAACACCACATTTGGCGACGAGGAAAATTATCTAAATATTAGCCGAAGATGGCAGTGTGTCTAACCGGACTTACGGGACTGAAAGCGTCCAGAGAACCAGCGACCCTGGCTCAGAGGTGGAAAACCTGGAGAGACGAATTTGAGCTGTATGTCGTGGCGTCTGGGGTCAGCGATACAACTCAGAAACGAGCTTTGCCCTTGCACTTAGCAGGTCCTCAAGTAAGGGATATTTTCAATAACTCAATTCCAACTTAATCTAAAGGCGAATCAAAGGACTACAAGAAAGCAATGGATGCCCTGACAGCCTACTTAAAACCACAGAAAAACGTGCCAATGGCAAGACAGGCGTTTCTGGCTGCCAAACCTACTGCTGGAGAGACAATCAACAACTTCGTGGCAAGACTGCAAAATCTTGCTGAACACTGTG
The DNA here is from genome assembly GCA_025403525.1 of Umimayanthus kanabou. Lineage (NCBI taxonomy): Eukaryota > Metazoa > Cnidaria > Anthozoa > Zoantharia > Parazoanthidae > Umimayanthus > Umimayanthus kanabou. Next base: position 5,935 of record JAOBYH010063220.1, on the reverse strand, counting down.
AATACAATGAAGAAAGAAATAACCAAGTAAGGGACCTTGCAATGTCATTTATTAGAAACAAACAATTGAAAGCAAAACTCTACCGTGAAGATAGCGTAACATTGGCAAAGATGTTTGATATCGTGGCACAGTATCATGATAAGAATGCCCTCATACTTGTCGCCGAGACTGTCCAGTACCTCAAGGGACGGGGAAACATGTGTCAAAGCAAGATGGTCTTCAAAAATCCCAGGGCATGTGTTTGCGATGTGATCGCCCAGGCCATTATGCCAAGAACTGTGTAAAGTCACGTGAGCCATAAATGTGAAAAGTGCGGAAAAATTGGGCATTACGAAATGTGTTGCAAGTCCAAGCAGGGACAAGGCCAAGCTCAGGAGCGAAACATCCACCATGGTCGAGCAACTCAATCACAACAAGGCCGTGGCAAAGTAGGAGGAGCGCGAGGAACATGTCACCACATAACCGAAGAAGATGAAGGAGACTATTATGCCTTCAGTACTGGCAGTGGGCTGAACTCTCTCACACTTCTTATTTCAGATACGTCTGTAGATGTAGTAGTAGATTCTGGGGCCTGTTGTAATTTGATCTCTGAAGAAGTATTTAATTATGTATCAGAGGGAAAGGTAAGCCTTTCAGAAACTAGTAAGAACGTATTTACGTATGCATTTGTAGAGCCTTTATTACTTAAGGGGAAGTGTAGTTTAAGTGTAGCTGTACCACAAACAGGAAAGTGTATCTTCACAGATTTCCTTGTAACCCCTGGCAAAGCGGCCACACTATTAGGTCGAAGCGCTTCGGAGTCGCTAGGTGTGCTGAGGGTTGGTGTGTCAGCTAACAGTTGTGCTGTCAAGCCAGACAGGAAAGTTCTCCTAAAAGAAAAGTTCCCCAATGTATTCAAGGGACCGGGCAAGTTAAAGGGTATCAGTTGAAATTACATGTGAATGAAAACACTGTACCGGTCGCCCAACCCATAAGAAGAAGCCCATTTAGCAGGCGAGGGAAAGTTGTAGCCAAACTAGAAGAATTAGAAAAACTTAATGTCATCGAGAAGGTTGAAAGTCCAACTAGCTGGGTAAATCCCCTAGTAGTTGTTGAAAAACCGAATGGTGACATTCGATTGTGTCTTGACATGAGACAAGCCAACAGTGCCATAATAAGAGAGAAGCACCCAATTCCCACAGTTGAAGAGACACTTCAAGAGATCTCTCATGCCAAAGTTTTCTCTGGGCTTGATTTGAATATGGCTTTTCACCAAATTGAATTACACCTTGACTCTAGAGACATAACAACATTTGCTGCCCCAAATGGTTTGTACAGGTATAAACGTCTCATTTTCGGCGTCAACATGGAGACCGAGAAATTTCAGCAGATAATGTGGCAAGTAATCAAGGACTGTCCCGGAACGTACAATCTCCATGATGACCTGATAGTGGTCGGTGTTGATGACAAAGAACATGACGAGAACCTGAACAGGGCTGTACACAAAATCCAAGAGAGTGGACTGACACTGAACAATGATAAATGCGAGATCGGTGTCGACAAGATGATTTTCATGGGGGATGTATTGACTGCTGATGGATTGCAACTCTCATCGGAGCGGGTCAAGGCCATTGTTGATGCCCCGCAACCCCAGAAGGAATCGGAAGTGAGAAGTTTCCGGGGGTCAACGCAGTTCTATGCGAAATTCATTGAGAACTTTGCAACAATCTCAAGTCCACTGTGGAACCTCACAGCAAATGACACAGAGTGGAAGTGGGGTTCAGAGGAGACTCAGGCTTTCCAGCAAATCAAAGACCGACTTACTCAGGCACCTGTTATGGCATATCACCAGCAGGGAGCCCCGACTCGTCTGACCCCTGATGCTTCGCCGGTCGGAGTGGGAGCAATACTTGAACAGCAGCAGGAAGATGGTACTTACAGGCCAATCTACTACGCCAGCCGAAAGCTGAGCAAAGTCGAAAGAAGATATTCCCAGTTTGAGCGTGAAGCCTTAGCAGTTCGATGGGCGTGCCGAAAGTTTTACCTGTACCTTTATGGCATCGAGTTTGAAATCCAGACAGACCACAAGCCACTGGTCAGTGTATCGGGACCCAAATCGAAGCCACCCTCTGCCAGAATTGAGCGCTGGTTACTCTACCTTCAGCAGTTCTGATATCAAATAAGACACATCCCGGGTCGTCTTAATTCAGCAGATGCCCTCAGTCGACTTCCTGTTGGCCCGACAGATGGGGTGGATGAAAGTAACACAGAGGAGTTTGCATACAGCGTAGTTAGTGAGGCTGTCCCAGCAGCTTTGACTCCCAAACAGGTTGAGTTGGTGTCCGCGAAAGACCGAACCCTGCAAGTTGTGCGCCAAGCAGTGATGACAGATGACTGGAGTAAGTTGCAAGGCTCCATTTACAGGGCTGTGAAAGATGAACTATTGATTTTCGGTCAGCTAGTAATGCGAGGCGACCGCGTCGTTATGCCACAGAGCCTATGGGAACACACGGTCAAGCTAGCACACGAGGGCCACCAAGGTATGGTCAGAACCAAAGCCAGATTGCGAGAAAAAGTCTGGTGGCCTCAGATGGACAAACAAGTTGAGCAAGTGGTTAGAGCCTGTCACCCATGCCAGCTTGTGGGACCCAGACCACACCCAGAGCCCGTGAGAACCACACCACTTCCACAGGGTCCATGGCAAGAGATATCAGTAGACGTACTTGAGATACCGGGAAATAATCACCTTCTAGTAGTTGTAGACTACTACTCTCCCTGGATAGAAGCAATTTTTCTTAAGAAGACTGGTGCGCAACACGTGATCCGAAGCATGGAGGCCATTTTCAGAACACACGGTCTTCCAGAAGCTGTCTGCAGTTACAATGGTCCGCCGTTTGTATCCAGGGAATTTGAAGGATTCCTAGACTACCTCGGCATAGAGCATAAGAAAGGTGTACCTTATTGGCCACAAAGCAATGGCCAGGTGGAACGCTGTAATGAGACTGTTCTCAAAATCATTCAAATTGCGCAACTAGAAGGAAGAGATTGGAAAAAAGCACTAGAAGATTTCTTGTTTCAGTATAGAACAACTCCACACACAGTCACTGGTGTTTCCCCAGCTGAACTATTGATGGGAAGGAAACTGCGAGAGAAGATACCAAAACTGCAGTTTCCTAGCGATCGGGCTACAGAAGCTCAGTGGCAGCAACTTCTTCGAGACCGAAATGCCAGAGCAAAATTGCGACAGAAAGAATTCGCGGATAAGAGTAGGTCAGCACAGAGCAGTAAGGCCCCGCCACAAGTTCCAGTTCTGACACCACCCAAAGCGTCACCAGGTGGCAAAGTTGCACCTAGGCCGCAGCGCGTCAGACAAGTACCCGCCAGGTTTAAGGACTTTATCGTGAAACTCAAATGAACACTGAACGTTGCTTGAACTTTGCTTATACTTAAAGTTTTGTTTATTTTGATATACTCAATTCTAAGATTAAGTAAGGGGGGGATGTAGTGCTGTCTTTTATGAATTACCTAGCTGTCATGCATGCATTGTATCATTGGTAGAAGCACATGGTCAGTGACACGATAGTTCCGCCATCTTGAATGGGAATAAAGAGATGTATGAAAGTCTATTTGAGTATTTTCCACTGGGAACACCACAGTTTCGTGTTGCTTACCCACTACCTCATGTTAAATCCACCTTCAGTCATGCGTGATCTAACCTTCACACACAAGTCATATGCATCTTCTTCTGAACTAGATGAAGACTCGTAGTTATCAACATACATAGACTGTAAGAGTTCCTTCACAAAGTCAGGGTCAGTTTCAACATACAGATTCACGTGATGGCGAATAGTGGCATTGAGGATGAATGGGCTAGACGTCACTCAAACACAACTCGCGCAAACCTCAGTACTTTGATTTCAGGGGTGTCACTCTGTGCGTCATCAACCCAAAGGAATCTCAGATAATCACGATGTTCAGGTGCAATGGGAATGTTCAGAAATACTTTCTCGATATCGCCTGTAACTGCCACCTTGTTAGTGCGAAAACGAAGGAGAATGTCAAATATCAGAGGTGACAAAGATGGACCTGCATAGAGTAATCGTTCAGACTTGGATCATCTCGACTTCCCACATCTTCAAATATTGTAAGCAATATAAATGTACTGAAAAGAAGACTTTCTGAAGATGCAGATCAAGCAAAGGAACAAAAAAGAAGAAAAATAAGAAAACAAGAAAATAAGAAGAAATCAGAGAAAGAAAAGATAAGGAGAGCTGATGAGGTTCTCAAGCTCATCACAGGAGGGAAGTACAGCATAAGCGAAAATGCCAATGGCCCCAAGGTAACACAGGTAGACATCAATGTGAACTGCAAGCTGCTGCCGAGGTTTCATCTTGATGGTCTGCAGTACTTGATAGACAACGGCTGCTTTGCAGATGATGCAATGACCACCATTGATGTTTTAAGATCTTCCATGGAAAGGAGCAAACAAAAACAGGCACAGATCACCACAACAAGGAAGAGGGAAGAAATAAAAAAAAATCTCAGACATCAGTTACCAAGTACTTCAAAGCTGGTACCACCTCAAACACAGCCGAGAAAGTTGACATAAATCTGGAGGAGTACTGTATTTCCTCGAATAAACGCCGCGGCGTTTATTAAATTTTTCATGATTTGGGTGCGGCGTTTATTCGAGGGTGGCTGACTTAATTTGATCTTGCATGACCCCCTTTCACGGAATTAATTGACCTTGGGATATACGAAATTTAACTCATTGTAAACTTTCCAGATTTTCTCAGAACTGGCTTGCCCAATCATTCTACACTAAAAACAAGAGTTATAACCCATAGAACAAGCAATCCGTCATAACAAGTATTGTTTATTGAAGTAATGAAGCAAGAAAGTTATCAGACATGAAAATTTCCAAAATTCAAAATTACCGCCATTTCTCACATTATGAGCATCTCCAATAACAAAGGCTACATTTTAAAACTCTCACATTATTATTTAAAACCGCTAAAAATCGAAATACATATGTACATTTGCCAGTTGTAATAAAAAAAAATTGTTTCATGCATTATCAGTGTTTTCTTGAGCCTGTTCTGCAAGATTTTTGTGCCATTCGGCGAAGCAATGAGCGACGCGGCATCCGTGACAGCCACAAATTGTCAACAAGCTCGAATTTGCACCGCTTCCAGAATCTCTTCTGCTCGTTTTCATTCGTTTCCTCCGCCGTTGTTTGTGTCTATTCCTCGGCTCCTTTCATTTGTGGGTGAGCTAAAATTATATCCAATGCCTTTTTATTGGTGTAATGAGTAATCAATTCTGTCATTTCAGTTGAAAACAACAACATGAAGAACTGAAGTGGCGTCGCGTCGCGCGCGAGGAAGCCTTCGTGTTGGGCTAACATGTTCTGTGAACTCTGGCACATCCACGTTGCTCCCATCAGAGTTCCAAACCATAAAATGGCTCTTCCAAGCTTTCATCTTCTTCCTCTGAACTTTCATCCGAGTCTTCAACTAAATCTACTTCATTTTTGCCATTGAAATCTGCATTTGCAACAAGTTCTGAACAAGCGCGACCGGTGGTAAAACCAGCAAGACCGCCTTCATCATCCAAAGCAGCAAAGATATCAAAAGCAGTAGCCATGATAAGTTATATCAGAGCACAACAAAGGCAAAATATAGTGTAAACTTTGAACTTTCCAATCAATAAAAACAACAACGTTTGAATGTTGAAATACTAATTTTATTTCGCACACCAAACTTACATTTATAGAAACTGAGGGAAGGGTGTTTGATCTTTCTATTACACGTCAGAAAGCATTCTTCCATACTTTCAGAAAGGGAGAGGCAATTTTACAATCAACTCAAAAATGCTCGAAGAAGTGTACATGTAAACTTCTAGAAATTCAAGCATTGCATCACGAACAACACAAGTTACCTTCTTCTGACTTCTG
>JAOBYH010063109.1:0-11867 GCA_025403525.1 Umimayanthus kanabou | reverse complement strand
GGCACGTGCCCCCCGGCCCCCCTGCTCCGCGGCCCCTGAAATACTTTTGTTATTTGACATTCATAAAACAGATGAGCCTGCATAGCATCTTACCTTTGATACGCAATAACAATCTTAGAAAATATCATTCATTGTAGTACATCCCATTTTAAGAGCAGTTTTCTACACTATGGAGCAAATTATTGCTCAATAATTCATTTCACGTAGAGATGAGACAGTCAAACTCAAACAAAAGCAATTATTTTCTGATGTTCTTTATACTATACAATGATTAACAATATTTCAATAATGAAATCTCAAAGACAATACTGCCTGTCTATGTGCGGCTACCTTACGCGGCTTTTCTACTCTTAATTGATCTAACCTTTAATTTTACAATTTTGGTCCGCAAAGGTGGTAGCCATTACGGAGATATGGGAAGTGCTAGTGCAAATAAAATTATAACATGTGCAGTGCAAAACTATTTACAAGAAGATAACTGAAAGCAACAAGGTAGCTAATAAAAATTGTCTTGAGCAAGTCTGAATTTGGACACAATTAATTACAAATATCAACGTGAATGAATCTTACGTTCACTTATTACAAATTCATATTTGGACATCTTCAAGCTTTTTTAACAGCCCAGAATACTATACATAGATAAAGAAAAGATTTACTTTCTAATGACAGCTCCCCGTAAGAGGCTTTTCAGTGCCATGTTCAGGAAGGCTGGCCGGAAGGCTATACACCAGAGCACCAGCGTGACTGGCAGGCAGAGCACTCGAACTGGAGATCTCCAGGTTACGAGTTAGCGCTTTTAAAAACTGCTCGGCCGCGTTACCTTTCTGAATTAGTTTAAGGCCCTGTTACACTGCGCAATTTTCTCAAGCTGCCGGAGAATTGCACATTGTAACATGGGTTGCCTCGCAATTATTTTGTTGTGCGAAGCGTTGCACGAAGTAGAACTCAGCTCTTCTTTTCGCAACGGATTGCAGCAACTGGCAACACCGTTGCACAGTGTATCACCCTTCCAGTAACTTTTCTCGCAATTTTACGGCAGTTTTAACAAGGGCGCACGCGCACACTTCTCGTTTTTCGTTCCGAGGAGCACTGCGAGACAAGTTGCTGAGAAAATTGTGCAGTGTAGCAGGACCTTTAATTTTGATAAAGTTTGATACTCTCAGGTCATCTTCCAACCACACCAAATCCTTGTATTGAAACTGTACAGACCCCTATGATGTATATCGCACACTCAACATCAAAATTTTTGTTGCTTAACTCTATATCGGACCAAAAAGTCTTTAAAATCACTGTTGAGTGACCCGCACAAACCTGCTGAGTGTTCCTTTCATTTTTACTCCAAAGTATATATTGACCAGAGCGACGTACAGTCTAGAGTGAGCCAAAACGTTAAAACATACATTTTAACTAATATAGGTAGCCTTGAAAAGATCTCTAAGATCAAAAAATGTATTTTAGAATTCTCAAACTGTATCCCTTAATTGAAAACAAAAGAATTCACCGGAGGAAATTTACACTCAACTGTTTTTTCTTCTCGAAACAATTTTCCGCACAAGACTTGGAGCAATACAACACAGTGAATATTTGGCCTAACGCCGTGAAATTCAAGAAAAACAATAGATTACTGAGTCGTGTTCAAAACTGTTCCGGGGAATTTAGGATTTACTTTTAGTTTTCTTCCTACGGCGTTCGTTTTTTCATTTATGCGCTTCAATAGACCTTTTTCGAATTATCAATTGCCGCTGATTACAATGACTATAGACTCGTTTTTGCAGTGTTAGCCTCGACTTGATGTCAAATATTCATAAATTCCAATGTGGATATGAGCTATTCACAACTCTGTGCATTGTTGGAGATTCAGATCTCGCCGGTATTTATGTAGATTCGACACCAAGTTGAGGCTAACCCTGCAGAAATGAATCTGTTGTCACTGTAATCAGCGGCAACTGGTATTATTTTAAATTCGAAAAAGGTCTATTAGCGGCATTTTCTTTAATAAACTCTAAATAACAAATGACGCGAAAAGGAAAAAAATCCCCGACACAGTTTTGGACAACTGACAAACTATGTTGAACTTAACATGTAACATTTGAAGGCAAAAAATGAATTTTAATAAAGTTGGGACCTCGTGAAGCGGGAAAATTGTTTGGTTCGAAACAACTCTCCTCATTCCAAGACAAATCACGGTATCCGTAACGCATTGTTATCATTATTTGGATGATTTTATAAGTTTTCCGTTGATTTATGGGTTTATGGGTATCCAATGCATAGCAATAGTGTTACGGATTTATAACATGAACTGAAACATCTTTCAGACTGTACGGTAACCTTTATAAGACAGAGAAACCCTTTTAAAACAAACAAAGTTGTCAAGGATTGATGCATTTATGGTGCCTTTTTCGTTAGGTGGTTGATAACTTACTGTTTAGCTCAATACTAAATAATAACTAAAATCCGTTTCAAACGTCTTCATAATTAAGGTAGAATTGTGTTTGAATCTTTTGCAGCAGAATTTATTTTGTTTGTTTTTAAAAAGTATTTTGCCGAGCCGCAATGAAAAGATTGCACAAACATACCTTGAAAAGCCCCTTGATCAGAGATATCTATCTCAAATATTAATTTGGAAATTATAATGTCATCATAATTTGAACATAATTGACAAAACTGTGATTTAAAGAAGGCAATTTTGAGAATTAGGGCCTCCTCTTGAGGAAGGACTATATTTAATTAACATAAACACTAACCTTTTCCCCAATTTATATCACCTGTTCCTTACACTCATTGTGTTTTGTCAGACGTTTAGCGCCATATAAGCAAAACCTAAGGGAATTCAAATCTTAACGCATCTTTCTCAACGCACAATTAAATAACAAAACAGCACATTTGCTGTGTTTCGCTCTGTCATATAACCATTATACACAAATACCATATTGCCCTGTGTGTATGATTTCAGCATGAGTTACACGTGAATAACACAGTCGACCCCTTCCTTGCTAATTCCCCACATGTCTTCATCGATGTCGTCTGTAACCTCGATGTTAATGTAGTGTCGTCCTGTTTCACAAAGCATCTGTGTCAGGTAGTGACACAGTTCCTCAAACGATGGTCTGTTTGCAGGCTGCAACTCCCAACAGCTCTGTATCGTGTGGAATTGGGAATTAACCGAAAAAAGTTTCACTTTGATTCAATATGTCTTAGAAGAAAAAAAGGATGCTGATGCAACTAACAGTTTTACTAGTCATTAATTAGTATATATGAGTTCATCTGTTCTAAAAAACATGCAAATCCGCAACTTTCAACTGAATTTGTAAGTCCAAAATCCGGTCTATGCTGACTTTCTGAAAAACAAAAAAGATAAACTTACAAGCATCCCCATCAGTAAATCGGTTGCGCACCATTAGTTGACCACATGTTTAAAGACTAAAAACAATCATCCGTTTATTTTTGAAATTGAACGATGTGCTTCAATACGGCCTGCAGAATGGCTTTTTATTTGTTGTAGTTATACCGTACTCTTTCTTAAGACTCCTCTCTAATACCCCCCCCCCCAAATTCCGAAAGAGAAAAGTATGTATGAGTTATATGAGGTTCATGAAGAGTGCTTACGGACAATGAATTAAACTCGTGAACTTGTGGCGGTATTAGATGGCTAGGCGTGCACTAATTTTAACATTAACCCTATCCAGACTGGGTTTTTTTGGTCTCAAAAAGTTGGGGGACTGAAAGGGCCCCCCTCCATAATTTCCTTATTATTGAACGAATTGCAACGCGACTTGGTAGGAGTAGTAATTGGATAATGATCTACAAATTAGTACCTTAATAAACGACTTATTGTTGATGACGTCATCATGATATCATCATAATTGTAGCGCTGATTCAGCCCCCCCAGTCTGGATAGGGTTAAGTCTCGTTTTCACGCATTTATGATCGACTTTTACTAAAATCGAAGTCTTTATTTTGACTTGACAGTATCCAACTTTTGAATAAGCCCCCCTCCCCCTCTCCTTTAACCTCCATCTCTAATAACTTCTCCCCCCCCGCCTCTCCAGAAAGGCTCAAGTTTAAACAAGCTCCCCGAGGAGGTTCTAACAGAGAGTTTATGGTAAACCAAGATTGCATACAGGAGTGGCAACTCGCATTTCTTAAGAGTGATCCGACCCCCGGGAATGACTGCAGTAGCTTGACACAAAGTTGAATTTAATACTGCATTTCCCTCATACCTTTATAGCGCTGTAGAGCTCTTCCGAACAATGATCGGGTTTCTCCATACGATACCCACACAGGATTTTGCCCAGAAGAAGGTTTACTGGAATGCCGGGGTAGGGTGATCCTCCGATGGTCACAATCTCCCAGAGGAGAACCTAAGTGAAGTTAACACCAAGTCTCAGATGACTAATTCAACACGATCCGATCTCTGCATTCTAAAGCCATCGTACTTGAGACACTTTACAAAACAAGTCATCTCAAATTATAACGACGCGTTCGAGTATTACGCAGTAGGAATACGAGAAGATTCCTAAAAGCCTCTCAAATAATTGAATAAAACGTATTGTTGAAAACAATAATTAGGATGAGCTAAAAACTTACAGCTTCTTTTGCGCGTTTGAAGATAAGCCTGTAAGGTATTATTCGACATGTTCCTATCACAAGTTCCAGAATATGTCAGTCGAACCACCGTATGCCAATGAGAATAAGCGTAGCACTGAGGCTAGACACAATGGCTAGATCCCAAACTGCTAATAAAACTGATCGCCGACGGCTTATCTTTATGCGATCTTCTTTTTCCTGACACCGTCTGTGGACAAGGTCGCTAAAGTGTTGGACTAATTTCAGAACTTAAAGAGGGGCCGGACTATAAATAATTTATATCACATCCCCTGTTGTCACTCGGTTACCACCAAGACATCCTATGACGGGACCCACATACATTACTCGGCCATGCACGATGATGACTGAGCAGTAGTTTCCCTGTATAGTATATACTAATACATATAGCTTTAGTTTACTTCTGGTACTACTCAAATCCTATCTTGTTGCCAGCACTTTCTTGAGGACTTAAAGAGGCGCTTCGACTCCTATTGAAATTTTCGCTAAGTTACGTCATAATCTGTCGATATTACGTCATATTCTTCAGATATTACGTCATAATCTGTCGATAGTATATAATATTCTGTTGATATTACGTCATAATCTGTCGATATCTTAGTTTCAATTTAAAGAACCAACTTCCACAGTTGATAAAGATTCACAAATATTTTGGGCTTTTTTGGGATAATTTTGGAGGAAAAGAGATGGGGTGCAGGTTGTTGATTTTAAAGGAATGCTTAGGTTTTGGGGGTTTTAAGTACTAAGTTTAAACTTAATTTTTTGAGTTAACCCTCAAACGTCCAAAGGGGTCAATTGGACCCCCACCCCCCAAGGTTTTTCCGACCTAACAGTACCTGTAATCCAATTATGACGCACCTTTTGACGTTAACTGGATGACGTCATCACTTACAATTTATGCAAAATTAATTGTGCAAATTAAAGTTTGAATAAGAAAACTAACTTTTTGACAAAATTTGTTCTAATTTCTTCTTTTTCACTCTATTCTTAATTATATTCCTATTTCAGGCTGTAAACACATGTTTTCTACTAATTTCAAGAAAATTTGCTGCAGTTTTGATGAAAATAAAATTTTTGAAAAATCCAAGATGGCGGCCAAGTGGTCAGACATGTTGTGAAACGACTGTTGCCATAGCAACAGTTCTTAATTAAAACTTGATTGTTGTTATGAAAAGTCATTAGCTAACCAAAAGCTGCTTACATGCCAAAGCCTGATCTTTTATGTGCAACCATTTGGGAAATCATAGGGGGTACAAATGACCCCCTCCCCTGGGATTAATTGGTTACGATAAATAGTTTTGACGTCCGAGGTTTAATGTTTTTTGAACGCTCATATGTTTAATCCGAGCTGGGGTGGCCCTTGCTCGCTTAGGAACAGTGTTTGTTGCATTCTAACAACCTTTTTTCCCTTTAAATATCCTGTCCAATCCCTCTAACTACAACCAAAAATACGAGTTGTAGCGCCCCTTAATTGCATGTTCCACAAGGCGGCGATATCCGTCTTTTGCGGCCATCATAAACTTATCATCTTTCTTCAACCTAAACCTCAATTTCAGGTTCAAAGCAACTAATTATACTCTACTCGCCTTTCAGCGTACTGTAATATATGAAATTGTATAAGGTGAATTGAGCAGAATAGGCTGAAAATTAAGTTGAAACGTCTACTAGATTACTGAAGTTGTATGGCTCATTAGTTATGTTACCCCGAATGACCACACATCAGATTTTGTGGTGTAGATGTGTTCTTGAATGGATTCTGGCGCCATCCATTTGAAGGGCAAACGGCCTCGACCCGTTTTGACATACTGACCCTCGCAGTACACATCTCTCGCCAGACCGAAATCGCAAACCTGGAATTCAAAGAGCAAAAACCTTAAAGCAGAGCGTTGAACTTTTATTCACAACAATTTACACAGTGTGTTTAAGGATTCAGTTATTTAGTAAGGCTAAATAATGGCTCGACTTCGCTCCCAATGGGCTTGCAAGAACCCTGGGAACGAGGTTGTAAATTACTGCCATTGTCAACAGAATTCATTTTGTATAGTGCCATTTCGCTTGAATGCGGTAAAATTGATGCTGCAAATGCGTAGGAAGAGTTAGTGATTAACCAAATGTTTCTCTGCAACATTTGTCACTGCATTTGATGATGCATGGATGGTGCGTGCAACGAAACTGACAATGCGGTGCCTTGTGTTTGTGACTGGCTTAGAATTAGAAGTAAAGGCGTCGAAAATTTCATTGCTAAACAGTTTGCCAGGACAGAGAAATGCAAGTGAGTAGAAATGTTTCAAGATTGCTTGGATTTTTGGGTATTCAGTTTTTTGCACCGTGTCACTGAGCTGTTTTCGTTATATCATTTTGTTTTAAAGTTGAGGACTTGCAAACAATTCTAGCTTAAAGCTCTAACATGACTGTGGTTCCAACAACACAAACTGAACGTTTACTCTATCTACTGATATCATACTGCGCGAAATGTTGAAAAGCCCAAAACGATTAAACACAAACCGAAATTAACGCGATCACTCTCTTTCTGAATTTTCGAGGAGGTTTCTCCAGTTTTATAGGTATCTTATGTCGGAGAGAGAAATCTGTTGTCAGAAAACCTGGTGTTTGTTCTACGTCAACGAGTAAAGAAAACGTGTAGTTAATCAACAAATATTGATATGGTATGTTTTTGCTGTAGTCAAACTAAGTACAAAACTGAGTTTTGAGTGCTAGTTGTTCATTAGAAGAAAAATTATCGGCTAGACAACATAAAGGTCCTTGAGTTTCGGACAATACGTCATTGAGTCCATGGAAATGACTCAATATCCCACCTTCGCAACTCTATCCTCTGTAAGAAGGACGTTCCTAGCTGCCAAATCTCTGTGGACGAACTTCTTCTTAGCGATGTGTTTCATACCTCGTGAGACATCCAAGGCGATTTTTAACAGGTCCCTTTTTCATAAAGTAAAAATCATATCTTATCAACAGCTGCAGTTTTAATCTGCGTTTATGGTGGATCTTATGCCGGGATCTTATGTGCTCATTTAGCTATCTAAGAAGTTCAAACTACGATAGAAATGTATAGCATGAAAACTAGCTCAAGAAAACTGGACGTTTTAGATGTGAAAACACATAATGGAATGAAATGTCAGTGAAAATATCGAAAACTATTTGGCTTAGAAAAAGGAAAGGAGGTGCATTCATTTGGTTGTTCTTGCTGCGCCATCCACTCTATTCGCCACTGAAAAATCCAAATTAACGCACTTTTTAGGGCGTGTTCGTTTGAGGCTGTTCTGGAGTAAGAATAGCTGTAATTAATCGGAATAAGCATTTATTCTGAAGCTATCGCTACTCTGGAATTTTTAGAACACATTTCGTGTATTCCATCCTTGTGGCCGAATGACCAGAATATATTCCATATTTTCCCAGCTGTCCAGAATAAGAATATCTCAAGCGAACACACCGAAAATATCTAAAGTGCTGCTCTCTCACCCTTATTCGCGTTCCTAATCTTGATAAGATTGGAGGGGGGAGGGGAGGGGGATGCATCTTTAAAGAGAAATGCCGTACATGAAATATTTATTGATGTCGCTGAAAACAGCATGGAGTTCAGAACGTATTGAAATGAATTGTGCGAAGCTTATTGAAATTCCTTACAATAATTGTTTTTCTAAATATCTCAATACTTTCTAAAGTACTTTGAATAATCTAACTATCCCAAAATATCCGGGTACTTTAAGTTACGTCTGACTCACCTGGAACTAAGCGTCGAGACGACATTTACATACAAATCATTTGAACGTCGACTGGCTCTGAGGTAGTCCAGAAGGTTCCCACCTGAGATATATTCGATAATTATGTACAGCGGTTCTCCTATGGAGCATGCGCCTAACAGGCTCACTACATTTGGGTGTTGACCCACTTCCTTCATCATTATCAGTTCTGAGATCAGGTCTTTAAGGTCAAATCTGTCCGCTCCTGCTTTTAAAGTCTTCACTGCCACCTTAGAGGGACCATTTTCTAAGAGCAAAAGGAAAAACATACATACTTAATTTTTGTTGCAGACGCAGAAAAATATTTAATTTTATAAATTATATTTAAGAAATGAAGAAGATGAAATCAAATACCAATGCTTACTTACACATCTATCGTCTGAAAGCCCTATTTTAATAGTCCTAGCAGGATTGATTTCTGGACTTCTAGAAAATGGTTGCAACAGCGTACAAATTATCAGACTAACACTGAAACATCCTATCATCCTAATCGTTTGCAATAGGTTTAACCAACAGAACACTAAAACACCCTAACATCCTGAACGCATGCAATAGGTTTAACTAACAGAACACCAAAACATCCTAGCATCCTAAGGTTTGACACCAACAGAGCACCAAAATATTTTATCATCCTAATCGTTTGCAGTAGGTTTAACCAACAGAATACTAAAACACCCTAACATCCTAAACGTTTGCAGCAGGTTTAACCCTGGAACACTATAACTTATCATCCTGTCATCCTAAGTGTTTGAATTTAAAAGACAAAAGTTTGGAAAATCTGCACTTTCAATTTGAGTGTTTTTATGCATGACGTTGCACGTTATTTAGGAAAAAACAACTGTTATAAAATTACCGAGGCTCGAACAAATCCAAACCTTCAAGTTCAGAACCAGAATCCATTTTTGAAACCACGACGACTTCACTAATGTTTGTGTATATTTTACAAGCATTTAAGATCAACAAAAGTAGGACAAGCTAACTTGTTCTTATAAAAAATCATGTACATGATATAAAAGAGTTTTGAGCTGAGATTCTAACAAACAACCTGAGGGAAGAGGCGGAGTATTTCGCTTGGAAAACCTGACCCCCTGCCATAAAGCATATAGCTGATCTTTCGTCCTTTTTTTTCTGAAAATTGTTAGATGAGTGACCCCCCTCCCTCTTAATGCTACGGCCATTCTAATCCCCCTCCCAACCTCCTCAATCCCAAGAGGGATAAATAATGACCGTTCTTCATGTTCTACCAAAGTACGTGGAAGAGGACAATCTTGATACTTACCAGTCAAAAGAACAGCTTCCAACACTTGTCCAAACTCTCCTTCACCCACTTTGTCACCAAGGGTCAACCGGTCACGTGACACTTCCCATTCGTCCATCATCTCAGCTGTACCTTGGTGAGATACAAATGTTTCTGTCTAATCTGTTGATGTCTTCAACACTAATAATGATAATAAAAGGCATTTATTTCTAAAACACTATGTTAAAGTTCAGCTGAGCTGTGTTCCTTTACATCCAATTCTCCCAAAGACCCTAATAACTACCCAATACCCTTCTCAGCTATTTAGAAGACATAATAGAAATTTAAATTTCAAAGCTAGTAAAACCAGTAACACAAAAAATTGAGTAAAACAAAACTACTTAAAGTGAAGACTGTCAAGTGTGTGTTTAAAACTTCAAAGTGTCACCGGTTCTGGTCATGTAGTCTGGAAAATTCCATAATGCTATATATACGATATAGATATATTCACGAAATCAGTTCTTGGCTTTTGTAGAACGGTCATTTTCCTCCTAACTGATTGTATCTATGACCTGTTTGATAAGAGAAGACAGTAAAGGTGATGACAAAGAGCGATTGTAATGCTTATAAATAAATTCAGTAGCCTCCGGGAACACAAGTTGCCATTAATGGTCTCGCAGTTTGCAAAATTGAGTACTTTTTAGAAGGTGTTTGCGAGCTTAAACCATAGATGAATATATATATTGCTTTGGTTTAGTATTTACTTACTATTCCCTGGTAGCTCGACGACAAGTTTCTCATTGTGTGTAAGGTTGGAAGCGGCTGGGTGTGCTCTCATCTCGATCAGATCCTCCAGAGCAGGGGGATAGGCTTGCTGCGGTGGATTCCTCTTCTTTTCCCTCCTTCTTTGTACGCAGCAAAACGATACCGCTATGACAGCAACCAGTACTAGTGCTGCTGTAACTGAGACAGCGATTGTAACCGTTTTTTCTTTTGGAGGAACATGTTGACGGATTGGAACTAACAGAAAATTGTCTTGAACTTTAAAGCAAAACTTCTTACTTTCAATACTGATATTGTGCACAGAGAAAGCGACGATTTTGACACAATAGACTGAGTCGATTGTCAAATTTCTTAAGAGAACAGTCAAGTTTAGGGATGTCAGTATCTCGCTCTTTTGCCAAGTGGGATTTTCAATCAACAGTTTGTACATTGCCTGATAAGCCACGACACCAGAAGTGTCGTTAGATTTCCAACGGATCAACACTGCGGTTGGGCTGACTTGTTCAGCGCTCAGAACGTAGGGTATAGCAAGGTCTTGGAGGCAAGTTTCTCCGTTACCGACAAACCCTTTGTCACAAGTGCAGTAATACGATCCTGCAATGCAAAAAAAGGATGAAATATTATTAATATATAAACATACCAGTTTCAGCAGAAGTGGCCACTAGTGTCGATCTGTTTTCTGTCAAATTGTTTATAGATTTCAATCTTGTACTTGTAGAGCACGACACATAGTCTGAGAAAAGTGGGTAGCCTGTTGCCTAAGGTCAATACGGAGCGGTTTAAGAAATGTTTTATAAATAACCAATTAATTAAGACATATTTTTAATAATGCTTCAGCCTTACAGTAATGTATTTTATTGGTATGTATTTTTACCGATGTTTTAATAAAGACTTTATAATTATGATTATGATTATGATTGTTATTGTTATTGTTATTATTACTTAGAGTAAGTTAAACAATAAAACGGAAATATGGTGTATCATAACGCCAAGTAAAACATTTTTTTTAGTCTTACTTAAGATGAAATTGATGATGATCAAAATGTCGAAAACGTTTTTCGTCGTTTTTTTATAACAAATATTTTATCTTAAGTTCAACTCTACACAACGGACATACTATGAAATAATCAAACAGATATAATATTTTCTGTTAATAAAACCCCTCAATTTGCTGTTGTTTGAAAATCGAAATATCGGTCGTTTTCTTGGTTAACTATTTCTAACAATCAAATCATCACAATAAGTTGTGTTATAGCAGCCATGTAAATTTTCTAAATCCGAAAGATTTATAATTATTTGCTGTTAGAGTAAATTGCAATAGATAATTAGTAAGAGATACTAACTAACTAATAAACTAACAAACAAACTAACTGACTAACTAACTAACTTATTAACTAACTAAACTAAATAATATTCTAACTAAGCGAGTAACTAAATAACTAACTGAAACTAACTACTAAGGGACGGACCATTAGAAAAGTGAT
>JAOBYH010062887.1:0-11869 GCA_025403525.1 Umimayanthus kanabou | reverse complement strand
CTTCACTCACAGCGTGGAATATGATGCATGATGGCGTAATACACCAAAATATCTCTATTTTAGTACCCAGGCTCCAAATGATGATGCGTAACGTATTATATACAAAACTAATGACCTAGCTACCATCGAAGTCCTTGTAGCTTAGTCGGTTACAGCATCAGCTCGGTGTTCGGAAGGTCGTGGGTTAAAACCCCCATTGGAGACTCGGATTTTTTTGACATTTTATATTTGTATCGCATGCGCACCAGACCTCAACTGACTTCACTGCGCTACCACTGTACTGAGGTGTGTGGGTGAGTTTAATACAAGTTTAATAGCACGCCTCAAATTACTGAGAAAAGTCGATTGTAACCAGATTGCGACAACAAGAAAAATAAAACAAAAGAAACGGAGCCGAAACCTAAACTCGGCCCCCCTCCGGGCCGAGTAATAAATGTTGTTTCTTCCAGGTGATGTGGTGATTGACAAAACAGATCTACCGATAGCTTCACAGGAAATATTCATCGTTGTTCAGAAGTTATACATGTGTTTAAATGGAGAAAAGCCCTGCCCTGTTCGATTAGTGTATGCAGTGTCGTTCTTCACTTATTAAAGCATAATCAAACCGATGGATTTACTGAACTTTGTGTTTCAATTTTATTTAAATTTGAGATTAGCTGCCTTTGTGTAGAATGCGAGTAGTCCCCTCTTTTCCTCCGGGAGATCGTCGAGATCGAGCATCGAGAAAGCCAAGATGACGGATGAGAGAGCGCGCCAAAACTGGGGCGAGGACAAAAAAGCGAGAGGGGGAGGGGAGAAGGAGAGAAAGGGAGAGAAAAGAGGGGACTACAGACAACCCATTGTTCAAAAATCGGCGCCGGCGTTGGCGGCCTAAGTATTCTGATTGGCCAGTTTTGGCTTTTCTGTCAACAGGTCACTACATCTTGGTATCTCGAGTTTCTCGTACGTGACAGTGAGAATGTTATGACGGCTTAATAATTTTGTGCGTATTCGGACGTATGGTTTATACGCTAAGTACACGCTAGGCGTACGCTGAATACGCGAGATTTTCGCTAGAGGTACATTACTCATAGGTTAAGTACGCTGGTCATACGCTAGCCATACGCAGGCGATACACTACTTATGGCGCTACTCATAGGTTCAAAATTAGTTTACGAATTTTCATACGCAACTCATACGTTTCTCTCATATGCAATAGTGTGATAGGGCCATAACGAAAAGAATATTTACGGTCATTTATTACAGTTTTGCTTTCCAATCTTTACCAAACTAAACGGAACGTTTTCCCTTCAAAGGAATTGACCCTAGTAACAGACTGCACAACCAGTGGCGGAACATTCAAAGATACATGGTCTGGTATTAGGAACGAAGACGGCAGACTGATCGAACCGAGGAGGCCGAAAAAAAATTATCTCAGAGCTAGAGAGGTGGTGGTACGATCTCACTCTAAGAACACCGACTTTTTTGAGTTTGTTGGTAAGTTTACGGTTCAGTTTAGTATACTTTGGAATGGGCCATCGAAATTTGGACTTCAACTAATACAGATCATAATAATGGCGTTTATTTACAAAATCGTCGCGCTACAAAGTGAATTGTAAAATAACGCTACATTATAAAAGGGCTTTTTTTCGTGATTTTATTATTACATAAATCACAGGGAGCCCACACGCTATTTGCGTGAAGTTTCTGAATAAAACATATTTGCATATCAGTTCATATCAACTTGCCCTGTCGAGTGTTGATTTTGGGGAGTCGTGCCTCACTGTACATCGTGCTGCCTCGCCATACCGATATGCCAAGGAATTGATGTTCCAAAATGATAAATAATCGCTGAAAGCAGCTCTGATCAACTCCTGGCATCATCCATTGCTGTAAAGAGTTCTGACCTTTATTAGACTTCGATCATTCTTTCGACCGTTGGCGTTTCGCTGTGCCAGGCACTGAGCGCTATGCCAGAGAAGCTGGAAACAAGTCATATCGCAAAGAGCGGGTTCGTGTTTCAATTAATTTTCAATTAAACTTACAATTAAATTCAAATGTAATTTAATTATGTAACACCAATCACTGAGGCGCGGTTGAAAAACGAGCCCGCTCTTTGCGAGATGACTCGTTTCCAGTTTCTCTGGCATAGCGCTCAGTGCCTGGCACAGTGAAACGCCAACGGTCGAAAGTATGATCGAAGGCTAATAAAGGTCAGAACTCGCCCAAAATTTAGCGACTTTACAGCAATGGATGATGCCAGGAGTTGGTCAGAGCTGCTTTCAGCGATTATTTATCATTTTGGAACGTCAAGTCCTTGGCATATCGGCATGGCGAGGCAGTACGATGTACAGTGAAACACGACTCCCCAAAATCAGCACTCGACAAGTAAGTTGATATGAACTGATATGCAAATATATTTTATTCAGTAACTTCACAAATAGCGTGTGGGCTCCCTGTGCATAAATTAGAAAATGTTAAATTTTTAAAGTTGAAAAGGTGAAAAGTCTAAAATGAGGCTGGGCCTTACATGTTTTGATAAAATATAAATAATAACATAGAATTTACAAATATCTGTGAGCACGGAGACACATCGCTGAAAAAAAGCTTTTTATGAAACGTTCTGTTTTACATTTAATAATTGCTGGTCTGTCACTGAAACGCAAAAAGCGGCGGTGCGAACATATCCGAGTTGCTGTAATGAGATGATTTAGGCGTGATTCGGGCCTCTTGATCTTTTCAAAAGTTTTGGAGCACAGTTCGCCCCTTCTTATGCGAAATTGGGTAACCCAGAGGTTACGATGGCCTCGTGGTAACGCAGTATTGGGTAGATAAAGCGTAGATAGCCATTGAAAAGATCTTTTAAAAAAAAGTTTTATCGAAACTCTCAAACTGTTGCCGAGATATTGCGGATGGGCAACTCCACTGGTAGTAACTTTACACCCGTCTGCTCTTTCTTCAAAAACAATTTTCTCAAAACAATTTTCCGCACGAGTTTGGCAATAAAAACGTTCACAACTTGGTTAGTGAGGGCCTTTCAGTATGAAATGTGGCAAACGATAGATTACTAGGATTTGTAAAAGCTTAATTTCTGTTCAGTTGAACAGCCCGAGATGCAACAGTCGGATGTTTCATTAACCAAATGTCGTCTTAAACTTTTAACTTTTAAACAAGACTAGTCGTTTATTTTCAAGTTTATAAAGGGACAGCCTGGAATGACCCTGGTACAATTTGTCTCTAATAGTATTGTGCGATAAATGTTTCTGTCATTTTAGGAACGTGAGAAAGAATGCCAATTGTCCTATCTGTAGGCTGTTTTCGCTACGTCTTTAACTGTCTTTAAGACGAGATCAGGTAGCTAGGACAAACTTAATATTAACCAGCACGTTATAAAATTAAGCAGAAAGACAGTTAACGGAAGTGACGTCAGAACTGTACTAACAAGATCTTTGTTGTAGTTTTCAAGAGTGTGGCGAAGTTTCAGGCAAAACGTCAAGACTTATTTGAGCATTTTCAAAGTTGCGTTTGCAATTTTGAAATCTAAAATTTTCTGTTCTCATGTCACTTCCATTGACTGTGATGCATCTTTCTCTCCTAACGAATAATTGTTCATTATTCGTTAGGAGAGGTGAATGGTGGAATATTTTTTATCGAGCCGTGAGGGGGTGAGGTGGATATTTTTCACTAGGCACCGACACTGAGGGGAATAGTTATTTTAGTTTAAACCCAACGAGTGAATATCACTTTCAAAAATAATTTATTTTAATCTGAATAAGCTCAAAAAAGCGCGCCATTTTGTCCTGTTTCCCGCATGAATGCTACAAAGTGAATATGGATGAATATTTACTTTTTTGACCAATCAGAGCGCGCGAAAAGTGATACTCACTTGTTGGGTTTATACCAATTTATGCACTTATCAGTGGCCATCCCGGGGGCTTAACCCCGGGAAACCCCCGGGCATTTGCACCAAGACATTTGCAAATTCACCCAACCCAGGGCCAATATTCTTCCACAAAAAGCTACCACTGTCCCTCCCCCGGGGAGCATAATTCGAAAGGACTCCTAAATTGTAACGTAATTGCCTGCATAATTTTTAATAAAAGTTTAACAATAATATATACAATAAGCAAAAATAGCCAGTCCACCTGTTTTCTGCACACAGCGAGGTTCACCTTTATACCTTGTAAGTCATAGAATAAAAATTTCAATGAACATACACTTACTTCGGCCTGTGTTTACTATACAGGGCTCAAAGTGAAAAACATCCGGCCTCCGTCGCTTTTTGCCGGCGACTAAATGGAAAAAAAAGTAGTCGCAAATACTATCTTTTTTACGTATCTGTCGGTCTCAGTTTCAAGCCTTGTCAAATTGAGCACTTCACCACGTATGGCTTTTTATGCTGGAGGTAGTGAAAAAGAACCTAGAAATCGAACAGAATAAACACATTGAATATCACCGGAGTAGCGTGTTCACTCAAAGAGAAAATATGAACAATTCAAACAGATGACAATATAAATATTCAACACCTAATCATCAAAAGATTAGCATAGAAGAGATCATAGATTTCTTCCGAAAAATATTTTTGCTGTGTTAGGGAAGGATAACCAACAAAAGGGGTTAGATTTACGAGAGAAACGTAAGACACGCTTATATTTTTCTCCATCGCCATTCCCCGCGGTCCGGATCTTTCATTTTCAAGATGGCGGAGATGTTACAAATCCCACGGGTCTTTCCCGTGTATCTTGCTTCGGTAGTGCAAAAGCGGTCCAATGCCCCCGTCCCGGGCCAAAAATTGGCGACAAAAGTCAGCAAATCCCGTGCTATTCCCCTGTTTGTCCCCGGGGTCAACCCCCGGGATGGCCGCTGATAAGTGCATTACTCTATTCTCATAACAGCTGCCAGACTTTGTGACCCTTGCACATGCTTAGATGGGTACGAGATGAGCGGCGACAACTGTTTTCCCATTAACAACTGCGAGACCAATAACGGTGGATGTCAAGGTAACGCGAAATGTCTCTACATTGGCCCTGGTACCAGCATGTGTTTGTGTCCCCCCGGATTCCAGCTCGGTAGAGACGAAACCACGTGCAGCCAGTGCCCGGAAAAGAACTGCTACAAATTGTGCCAGTTTGTTGATGATAGTGATCTGAGGAGAGTAACAAGTAAAAAGAAGCATGTTGAACTGAGATTTCTCAACTTGAAGACTTCTGATCTGATCCACTACGTAGGTTCCACCACAACAGAACTTGTGGTTTATGCACACCAAACAACGATATCGGGAGCTATTAAGCTTCTTTCAGCTCTTGCAAAAGTCGCCATCTTCACTACCGAGTTATTGATAGAAAATGGAGGAAAAATCGAGCTCTCTACGAATGTAGATACAAGAACAGCGGTTGTGGAAGTCGTGAATGGAAAACTCTTGTGCAAAAATACCTATCCTGAGATCCCGACAGGTATTTCAAAAGGAACAGTTTTCAACATATATAAAGCCACATCACCGACACCTTTCACTTGCTCCGGGAACTACAACTCGAAAGACAATGCAATCCAAGCTGCAATAAAATCAAAGAGCAACGAAAAAGAATTCCTCGATGCGGATATTTTTTCTTTAATGTTAAACTGCGCTAGAGTTCTTGCACAAGGCAATACGTTTGCAAAGAACAAAAAATTGCTTCGAGGAAGTCTGCCGGTGCGGTTGACTCAGAATGTTTTGGACGCGATACGAAAAGCCAAGACAGAAGGCAAGGTTCTCACTAATTCTGTAGAAAGCCTAAGACTAAGCGCAAAAACTTTAATGGAGGACCTAACTCTACGTGCTCAAGGAATCTTTAAAGTACCTTACCTTTCGCTGAAGGCACACGAAAAAGTTCTAGCTCTCTTGAAAGACGATGCGAAAATGGCAATAGAAAAATACGCAAGGTTTGAGAGAATTTCTCAAGATTTCAGCGCGGGAATTGAAGCCACCGAGTCCATGACTGAACTCATGACGGTCATTGTTAAAAGGAATGATCTTGACATAGAAGCTCTGCAAAAGGAACTGAAGACTGCAATGTCTGATAAAGACACAATGCTGAAAAAGTTCAGGAAGGCAAAGACCGAGCTAACCAAAGCGGAAAAGGCATTTAAAGAAAGCGTTAAAAATTACAAAGCCAAAATGATAGCCAACGCTGTTTTCTCAGTTGTGGGAGGGATAGCTTCTGTATTTTCTGGCGGAGCCGGGGCGGTCCTCAAACTTGGAAGCGAGCTGAGTTCTTTCGCGGATATGACTAAATCACTGACAAAAATCCTGTACACTATGGAAATTGTTATGAAATCAATTTCCAAGGCTGCCGATGCTGCAACAGCATTCACCAAGCTACATTATGATATTCTACCTTACGCTCAAAACGAAGCCTCGGATTACTATTCCAAAAGCCTACCAGAGCAAAATGACCAGAGCCTGGCAGTTTTGCTCAAAGAATGGGACTTGTTTGAGAAAGAAGCAACTGCATTTCTTGGCCAGGGAGCTCCAGCAAACGAAATACCTGGTACATCTGACTACCTAGCAGCACTGCTAACGGTTGCAGTGTGGGGGAGAGGGTACCACGAGAAGACCGCTACCGTTCAGGAGCTCATGGCATCCATAACTAAGCTGAAAATTCTTCAGATTGAGCAACACGCAGCCCAGCAAAGAATACAAACCTCTCGTGAGACTGCAGTTCAACAACAAGCGGTGAACGGAGAACTCTTGATAGAAATGGCACTGCAGAAACAACGGCTTCGCAACATAATGGTGGAGAAACTGATGTCCTTCTGTGAATCGTATTTCTACAACTGGTTATCGGGTTGCCCTGTCATGCCCACGATGTCCGATGATCTCTACGCTCTACATGACAAGGTAAATCAAGGACTCACTGCTACAATCAACGCTGTCGAGAACTTTGCACCGTTCATCCCGCAAGAGTTTGAAGTTATCGTGATAATTCGGGACGAGAAAGGATGTCTTATACCTTCTAGTACTCAGGCTGACCAACGGAGGAGGAAACATTCAAAATCTAGAAGCACTGACATTACCTTAAACACGCTGAAATGCCCCATTTCCGAGTTGAAACGTTCAAAGGAGTTCCTTTTTCGACTAAAGAAAGACGACCCTGATATCTTTTTGGGACACGAGCGAGTCCATATAGATGAAATCGAGGTATATTACATTGGTGCTTCCATTAACAGTGGCAAGACTATCACCACGTGGATTTCGTTTACTGGGATGATGAGCGACATTTTCAAAGGGCAAACGTATGACTTCCTATCACCGCCCCGCGTGATTGAGTTTTCCTACAAAACAAAACCAGGTAACATATATGAAGTAGTGCAGCCTGGGAGAGCCAGCAGCAAGTTTCAAGAATACTACGACGGTGTGGCTGCCATGACAACTTGGAGTGTAAGCATTCCTAAATCGTACAACGATGCGAGTTTGCGTTTGGCAGGAGTAACTGAGGTAAAGATCAAGCTGAAGGGGACCCGAGTGCCGGTCGATGAAGCATCAAAAAAGAACACAGAACCGGTTCAACCGGTTGTGTTTGCTGGCGATCATATCGAAACGCAGGGAAAGAAAACCAAGCTTCTGAAAAAGAAGAAAATTAGAAAAGTTGCAAAGTTTCTGAAGAAAGGTAAAGGCTCGCAAAACCATGGAACCTGAGGAAGCCCAATGTGAACAACGTGTTAAGACGTTCTCGATTACAAATCTGGTCTTTTTCTTTTATTAGTTGTATTTAGTGTCTTTGAAACAGTGTTAGAAGACACTTTATATACTTAATTATAATAATAATAATTATTTAATACATTCACAACAGTGAAGACCATTGATTCAGTAAAGTAGCTGTAAACAAAGCAATAAAAACACCGTTGCAGAATGGTAAAATGATGTTAGTGTTATGATTTAGAACATAAACAGTGTTACTAGTATAAAAAAATATCCAAACATATCCAAATTGAAAAAAGCACAGTCACAACCAACAACAGTCCTCAGAACTATACAAACCCAGACGAGCAACCAACTACGCAAAACAAGATTGTGTTTATCTCACAAGTGTGAGCCAGACTTAAGAGTTAAAGGCTAACTCAATTAAAGCAACAGAGCGGAACTTCTTCGTTCGAAGCTCGGAAGGAATCTGGAAGGCTTTGAAAGCATCAAACCAACGAACTGGATTTCCAATAAATGAAAAAACCAACCATTACACATAAAATAAAACGAACGTTTCAAACCGAAACACAAACTGATCACGCTTCTCTGTAGAACTGGTTTCCCAGTGACATCATTTGCTAATAGACCCTTTCGCGCTTGTAGGGGCATGATGGATAATCAAGAGCAAGAATCACGGTGAATGAGTGAGCGAGCTGATTAGGTTTTTCGACGATTTCTCCCGAACTTTTTATTTTCAAATTCTTAATTTTACCGAGAATGAAAAAAAAATTCAAATGTTTTATGGACATACTGACCAATGACGCGAGTAATTGTACTGACCAATGACGCGAAGTTACCTAATATATATCATCTTGTCGCTCTGACTCCATACCTCCCGTCGGAATTGAGTCAACTTGAGAAATTGAAATTGTTTCATTTGCTATTCGTTATAAAGTTTTAGCTTAGCAAAGCAGTAAAGATAAGGATGTTATAGACTGGATAACGTTAATAACTGGCATTTTAGCACACTTTCTACAACATTGATCGAATCCGTGTCCTAAAGTTGCATCGTTGAAATACTCGCAAACCCGTTTGCAAACAATAGATTTACTACTAAATTTTGTCAGTTGTCGCCTAATTTGTGACCAATTACTCCAGTTTTCCGCCTATCCCCAGAAAACAAACTTAGTTTTACTCCATGAGAAATATAGAGTTTGAAATTGAAAAGTTTAGGAGAAATCGTCGAAAAACCTAATTTCGCCCACTCATTCACTGTAATTCTTGCCCTGATTACCCATCATGCTCCTACAAGCGTGAAAGGGGCTATGCTGTCTAGCTAGTTGCCACTTCGAAGTACAAAAACAGCGCTGATCAGGAGTTCCAACCGAAAGCATCTGGTAGCGCCTCTGGCTGACGCTATAGAGTCCATACATGACCTCGGACCACATCTCCAAACACCAGGATCACCACCCTACTCTTTTCGAGAAGAGTCCGGACTCTTTTAAGTCCATTGGATATCATGCATTTCAGAAGACTATACACCAACGGTTTAGGGCCTCCACAGACGAGGGATCTAGTAATCGATAAGTATTAGCTGTCGATAACTGAACGTCATCGACAACTAAAAATCCCAATTGTGTACTGAGTTACCGATAACAAATTGTAAAAAATTTAGTTATCGACAGCAAACAAGTTTTTCCTTTTCAAAAGGAAAAATACTCTTGTTATCGATCACTAACGCAGCTATCTTATTATCGATGACTAATTTTTTCCCGTGTGTGGAAAAGTTGTGTTGAGCACTATCAATTGCCGATTACTTTTTATTATCGATACTAATAGTTATCGATACCTAAATCCCTCGTCTGTGGATGCCCTTAACGTCCCTGTCCACAGACGGTGTGGTGAAAGAAGGTCGCCCAACGTTCAACCCTCGACCAGGCCTTCGCTTGAACCCGGGACCTCGCGGTTGGCAGTCAGAGACCTAGCTACCAATAGCGCTAACCTCGCAAACATTTACAAAACCGACATGAAAAATACGCAGACAATTGTAAAAAAACCGAAAAGCCCCTTAAACAGTACATCAGCTAGCTTAAATTCGCACGTTTTCAGATTATCTGAAGGCCAAATAACCCCGCTCACAGTCAACACAGAGGTAATTATTCTTCACTATCTGGTTATAGTTACACTGCGAGCATGACCAGCAGCACTCGCAACCTGCCCTAGGTACCCGGATGTAGCCTTCAGGGCATCTGATCCCACAAGAGGATTCTGGGACGGTAAGGGAACCGTTTCGCCTCTTGATGACGTCGGTGTTAATAAAACATCCTCTTTCCTAAGTGCCAACGATTGTCATCTCTCCACCTTTTCCATTCTTTGAAAATTCACTAAAGTAATTGTATTTTCATTCAAATCTTTTTGCTCGGGGAATTTTTCTGCATTCAAGCGATAAATAGACGTTTGCAAACGTTTGATTTCCCTTATAGTTCGCGAACCCTCCAGGTTTTCAATAGAAAAGTTTCATCCCATCAAAGAATTGCTCACACAAATTGTTTTAACGAAATTATCCAAAACCTTCGCGAAAAAAGCAATGCTGTTAACTACGGCTTGTGTTTCAGCGGCCCAAACCACCTGGAGAGGGTTCCAAAAACCTTTACGTAGCGATCTGCAAGTAGCGCTTTCTGTGCATTCATCTTTCTGGTGAGAATACTTCAAATCCATGTTATTAATTGTAAAGATTTTCGACTTTGCGGAATTTCGGCGATAGAAATTGTTCACTTCTTCTAAAAATGGAGAAACAGGTTCAATAATTAGGGCTCCATCAGCGACGTCTTCGATCCTTCGATGTAAGGTCGAGTTTCCACCGTTGAGCAAAGAAGAAGCAAACCAGTCGCCTGCCATTAACCAAGTGAAGAGGATGCTGAGCCGTCAAGTTTTAACTTCAGGGCTGAAAGTGAGGAAACACAGTGGTCATTTTTTGGAAGATGAGAATAAAGACAAATAGATTGATTTCAAATGCATGGTTCGTACGAAAGTTCCAGGAGTTTTCCAGGGTAGTTAAATCATTTTATCAGGACCTAGCCCTTAATTTTCTTTCGTGGTCAATGAAAACATTAAAATCAAGTATAGATCAGTCAGTCTCGGGAGACTATGGAGTTGCGCTCTGGGTGATTATTCTTGTGCAGCGTCGGGTGTGGCTGGAAAGCCCGATGCGGGAGTGGCAGTCCCTTCCACACTTGGCGCAGGTGAAGTCCGTTGCCGGTCGTTCAAATCAAGTAAACTCAATCATATTAGCAATAAACGGTTTAACCTACTGTAGTCCCGGCGAGTTAGGCTATGTGTACTTGCTTGGTTCGTACTGATTGGTGACCACCAAATTCCAGGAGTTTTCTCAAGTAACCTCAATAATTTTAGAAGTAAACGGTTAAGAAAGCAACCACGCCGCCACAAAAATAACCAGGTTTCTCAAACGTTTCGAAGGAAACAGCTCAAATTTCCCGCAAAAATCCTCAGAAAAACTTTTTGCAATGGATTTTACACTAAAAATATTATCAAATCAGAAGATTCAGTAATCCGTTGGTTGTTTTTGGTAGTATACAGAGTTGTTCTCTGCAATTCCAGGAGTAATGGGAAAATAACTGTTTTTCTAGGAGTTTTCCAAGGCCCAAGAAGAACATTTTAATATTCCAGGAGTTTTTCTGGAATTCCAGGAGTAGTGCGAACCATTACATGGGAAATTTGATAATTTTTTCTGGCGAGTGGGGTGAGTTGTTAGCGAGAATGTAAAGTCTTATTCTAATTTGGGCACTTAATTGGATAAATACGGTATACATTAATGGTGTTCATTTCCACCTCGAGGTATAGAGTTAGCACAAAATTAATGCAAAGAGGAAGAAATTTACATGTATATATATATGATATCCATGAAAACAATGCACAAAATAAACTGATTTACGACATTAATGACAAAACTACAACTACCCGTCATTTCTTCCTTGTTTATTTTCACTTTATCGACTGGCGCTTTCTTCTGCATGGCGGTACTAGTAGGTTGTTTTATTTAGATCTTAACCTCCAGAAGAGATCACGAAAGACTCGAGAGATTCCAATACTTCTTGAGGAATAAGAAAAGAAACCAAAAGTACACAAACACGGAACAAATTAAAACTGTACAGACCACTATGATGTCGCTGAAATAAAAAGCAAATCAGTAACTGATCATCAGTAGGATAC
>JAOBYH010062554.1:0-11879 GCA_025403525.1 Umimayanthus kanabou | reverse complement strand
GGGGTGAGGGGGGATGCGGGGGGCTGGCACCTTCTCCCCCAAGCATAAAGGTTAATTCCCACTGAATTTTGAGAAAGTATTGCTTCAAAAACGCTGGAAATAGAATCTCACAGCTTCAAAAAATTGTCATGGCCACCCAAACATGTTTATTATATAGTAACAAGTGAATCTTGGCAAACATGGACCCTGTTCTAGTTCATTTTATCTGTTTAATGCCACCTGCCATACCAATGTCAATGCCATCTGAGTAATGTGTTCTTAAGAACCTGCTCAAGTTGCAATTAAACTGTGAAGATCATTTCTCATATTCATTATTCATCGCAGTACATATAAAAATTATGTACATCTATTTCATACACCCTCATTTACAGATTCTCATATGTAGAGGGGTCAAAACTCCAAATTGAAGCCAGGTGGTTCCACTAGGTTCTTGTAGGGATTATAGTGTTGTACGTCACATGCTTGAAATTGGTAGGTTTGTGCAGCATTTCTGCATTTTGTTTCATCTACCAATGCCAGGAAAGTTAAAAACACATTTAGTGGATTTTAGTCAAACTGTTTGGTTGCACAAATACAGCCCACAGCTATCAACTGCAGTGTTCAAAAAATGCCCCCCCCCCCCCCTCAAAAAAAGAAAATTTATTAGTTTTTTATCCCCATTTGCAAAGTGCTGCACTTGGCTACCTCCAGAAAGCTCCTCCCAATTTAAACTATATGACCTACAGAGAACAAGTTTTTATTTGTTTAAAATTAGCCAATTATGTGAACTACAAATGAAATCATATCAGGGTTCTTTTTTTGCTTTCAATTTGGCTTTGTTATAATTACTTGGTTTAAAGCACTGACAAACAAGTCTCTCCTCTGCAGAGGTTTCAAAAGCTAGAGAAAACCAAGTGTTGTGAAAAGGAAATGCGGTGCAGGTGAGGAAAAAAGTGAAGCCTCTGCCAGATGTCTTGGCCAATATGACACCAAATGGGGGAAGCAACCAAATTCAGAAAGGACGGGCCCCTTGCTTGTTTCTTGCTCCTTCCGCATTGCCTATTTTTCATCATCAGTTTTTCTTTGCTGTGGCTTTTATGCAGTAGCCAAGTATGTAGTTCTACACTTTGATTAGTTCAAACAATTATACAAAAAAAGAACAGCAAAGATTGTACAAGTGGACCAATGTAGAAATATCTGCATGCAGATGATTTCAGCAAGTTTTGTAGACACAATGGCTTGTCTTTACTTGGACAGACAAATTCAATTTTCTGTAGCACAAACTTTTTTGCTATGACGTTTCAAGAAATTGTTACAGGGTGTCGGCGAGATCAACGCAAAGTTTTTCAAGTTAAGCATAATTTAGTTTACCTGTTTGTCAGGACATGATGGACTTAATTGTGAATTTAGTATAAAATTTGTAAGTTTATTTTTGATATATCACAAGTTCAGACACTTTAGAAATCAAATTCAAAAACACTGTCTATGACAAGTTTTAGATATTATGTTTTCTCATAATAAATTGTTTTGTTTAGGCCCTGTCCACACTAGTGTGTTTCCATTTGAAACCTTATACAATGCCTTTAGACCTTCTGTCCACACTAAGATGCTTGGAGTTTTCGGCAAAACTACATCAATGTGAAAATGCTCTCAAAAGTGGATCTAAATGAAAACGCATACGTATCATCTTCATTAAAATGGTCGTGTGGACGCAGACTGACTGATGCATTTTCGATGTCACCGAAAACGAAGCCAAATGAAAATGCATTAGTGAGGAATTCCAGTGAATCCAGACAGAAACTGACAACAATGCGACCTTGCATCTGTTTTGTCATGTATGTGCATCAAAACCCCGGGACCAAAGAAATTTGTCTCACGTATGAAGCATTATTCCAAGCATGTTGGCCTGACTCTGAGTGAATATATTATTGTGTCCATCCAACAGACGACTGAACTGTTATCTCTTGGCCGTCCCACACAGATTCCAGTCATCTGAGATGACCGTAAATTATGTGTATTATAACCACTTTCAGAATGAACTGGTTCTTTTTGCTTTCTTTTAGCTCAAATCTTGCCAATGAATACAATTTTACCACACTTCTTAAATATATAGTTAAGATGCTTGATAAATTGTATCCATCAGCAAGATTTTCAAGCAGAAAGAAATAGTTGATTGTGAAAGTAAATAAATTCTCTTCCATGAAAGTTTGATGTCATGGAATGCTATCAGGCCAATACATTCTACAAATCAGCAATATCAAGGTCATGGAGCTGATCAATGTTGAACTATTGGTCAGTTTAGGCATAACCTATTCATGTTAAATAGACTCATATGAAGTACAACAGACTGCGACTTAAAGTTTTAAATATTCCATTTTAAGACTTATTGTTTTTCAAAGGTCAACGATCCTGAACAGAAAATCTAACTGCGCTCACCCACAGAGGCACAATATATATATATATATATATCCGTATGCCATGCAACACAGCAGTGTACTTTACAATGATGTGGTGATCGACCAAGGGATGGACCATTTCAAATCTGATACTGCCTGCAGGGGAGGAGGGAGTGGGACAAATAACAAAACCAATGGATCCAGGTCAACAAAATTGAAGAAGATTTATAAAAAAAACAAGTATAAACAAAAAAAAGTTGCACACAAAAAAGTCTTCTAACATCATGTTAGCAGCTCAAGAAAATGTAAATTCAACCTTTTAGAAATTGTTAAATTGGTTTTAGTCAACAATGGTTGATATGGTAAGTTTTTTGCCTGAGAGGTTTGGTGTATGGCTGTTGTTTCAAGCATTAACTTTTTGTCCGAGCAGACTAATTTATAAATTACTCAACTGTTTCTTTCATGTACAGTGGGTGCATTTTTTACTGAATGATATGATATGCTCAAATATCAACAGGCAGGCGTTCAGATACTCGATACTTCAAAATAAAATATTTCCTTAGATGAATGCATTATGATCAAATTAGCGCTGCGTATAAAGATGTAATACAAAACTCTTAAAGTCTAGGATGATAGAGATATCCAAAGTTTAGCACAGAAATGACACAAGTTATAAGATATCAACACAAATCTTGTAGACTTCACTTCCGTTTCTTCCCAACACCTGCAGCCTACACTTATCATACCTGTCCAGCAGTTTCTGGCTAGCTTTTCAAACACTTCGAGTTCTCTAAAAAGCATTCAGAGTTTTTGTTACATATATAAGTCTTTGTGGAGGAGAAACAAAAAAATAAAATAAAAATTTTAATTTGTTGTACGATTAGAAAAATGTATGTCCTTGAATGCAAACCTTGCAACAGTTTTGTGAAACATTTTCTTTTCTTTCTGATGGTGTGCAAAACACTTCAAAGCTGGCTACAAAGTCATTTTTCCCTTCAAACATTATTTATTAATCCAAGCTCAAGAAATGCTATAATAATTAGATTCCAAATTTATTTCAAAGCTTTCAGAAATTCATACTTTCATGAAATTAATTTAATTCCCAAGATGCTCCTAGCACAAACATGGGCCACTGTCTGAAGTGATGTCAGAAGTCAGGAGTTTTCTATTTGAAAAAAAGCCATCACTGTGATATGGTTGCTGAGTAACAAAAGCATTGTGTCTCATCTGGTTAACAGCTATGTTCTGCTCCAGGCACGAGTCCTATATAGAAAACAGTCTTATTATAAAATATGAATGAACCTTTAATATATAATACTTATTATAAGTGATGAGAATAACCCATACATAACAATTATTTCTAAATTTAACCAATGGTTATAATTGATTAATTATCAATCATTGTTACAAGTTAATTATACACTTTTAATAATTGAACAATTTAGTAAGAATAAAATAATTTTTCAATAACAGTTAGTTTAGTACAGAAAATATATCTTGTTGTGGTGCTTTGGTTTTTTTAAGCAATTGTGTGAGCTAATAAGTTTCTGACCTGCATTTTTGCATTTGAATTGTGGTAAAATTTTGTGTAAAATTTTGGGTAGTGTTCTGGTGCACTTAACCATAACAACCTCCTGAAGCAGTTTCAAATATTCTTGGACAGTTCTCGATGTCACTTGCCAAAGTTGTCATTAATCCAGTTTTTTGCTTCCTGGATAACCTCAATTTTTGTAAACAAACAGCAAATGCTATTTTTCAATTACAAGTGCATTGGGGTATGTTTCACTTATCAAATTTCAAAGCAACTCACTGGTGCACTGAATACTAGACTATGCAAATTATTGGATTCCTGTCAATAGCTTCAGGGACCTGGATACTTTTAGTCCTGCATTCCTCCACTCTACAAATTTCATGTATGCAAAAAATCCCAGTTCATTATCCAACACACGGAAAGTCCACTAGCATTAAAAATCCAAATATACAATTACAAGCAAGGCCAAGTGACTGACTTATTTGCATAGAACTCAAAATTGAATACTTGAATGGTATTTGATTTTGGAATGCTTTCACAATTTTTTGCTTTGACTATAAAACTCAGGTCATTTCTTTCTGCTATGCCACTCCACAAGCCCAGAGCAACGCACAAGACAGATAAATGAACTTTTCTAGCTGTTCTGGTCTGGCCGGATCGATGCCTCTTGATCTGGAGCACATATCAATTACTCTTAACCTCCACTGGAGAAAGCAATGCACTGACACAGAAACACATACACCAATCCCTACAACTTAATCTGTGATAAACACCTAGTTTCTCTAGCATAAGGGGCAAACAAAAGCCAACATTTACTTGATATGCATGTGGGATATAACTTCACCCAACTTAGCGGACAAAAGTGAGTTTACCTGATTGAAAAAAAATAAAAACAGCATTCTGAAGAGGAGTTGCCGTGGGTTCAATTAAAAGAAGCGAATATTTCTGTTATGCAAATTTGTTGTTTCTTTCTATTTGCTCTGAAAACATCTGCTTTTGGCTGTGTGATCATGAGCAAGCCATCAAATTGTTCTCACCCAAGTCACAGCACAACTCAGGAGTCGCTCGTAGATTCGATCTTGAGATGATTCGCCATCACAGCAGTCTACTGTTTATACTATAAATGTAAGATCGTAACATGCAATATTTTGCAATCTGGAAGCATTAAATTTTTATTAAAATTAGCCCCATGTTTGCAATTTTCAGCAGTGCGTTATTAGGGTTAATTTGCCGACCTATGGCTGATTTTCTCGTTGTGGGAAGTTGGCAGTTGTTGTTTATCTCCCTCGCAAGTTTTTCAATTACATCTTCAACATACAATGCCTTTTAATGAAATTCCGTGAAACGTACAAATTGCAGAATAATAATCGTTGCCTGGCGTTATAATCTCCGAGATTTCTGCAAACTCGTAGACATGACAAGGTCGACATATTCAAGTACCGAAATTAGGCGAGCTTTTGCCACCAAAGCTCTACTTTCATGCAAGTCGGCGCTCGATAGATTAGTTTTAATTTCCATAACAAAATGACGAAGAAATAACAAAAGCCATATCTAATACACAACACACCAAGAACTGACGACCCAAACGCCAGGTGATTTCAGGAAGATATACGAAGTTTTCGTCGCCAAACTGAATTTGCGCGAATGCCGTGTTCTTGCTCCAAAAACATTCCAAACCATTAAACACCATCACTACGGATCAACTGGACAAATTCATGGCTTCAAATGTAAACAGTCTCATTCAACATCATAAAAACTCGCTGACATGATATATTTTTCAAGATTTTTAATAACCGAACTCATGAAAGTTTAATAGCAACTGCGCGTAGGCTGTCAATACTTGAAGCACCGTCTGGCCAGCTATACTTTGAATTCGAGTTTCGACTTTCTCGCACAATCAATTAACAAATCAAAATGAATCCAAAATATTCAGTGACAGGCAAGCATCAGATTTCGAAAACTCACTACATCCAAATATCTAAACCATACTACGCCATACAAACAACTAGAACAGCGACAGAATTGAGTTGCAAGTAAACAGCGTTACAATCATTTTGAAAATGTTAAATGAAAGGTCTCAAGTTGTGTATCTTTCGCTCAAGATGTACATTTAGTTACGACACATCGTTTTGATGGGTGTTCAGAGATGATTTGCGATCAAATGTCAGCGTAAAGATATCCCCCAGCTATAGGCTTAATCGGCTCTGTCCCGAACCCTCAAAGAGCATGACATTAAAGTGGAAAAGAACAGCACTGGTTTCATAATATAGAAATTAAATACGCACCTTTGCTTGTACTCCGAGGGCTGGCAACGAAGTCCGCCGAGCTCGGCTGTTCAGAGAACTCGAGGAAGAGACAGATGACGTCCTCCTTCGTCTAATCACAGGCGCCTTGCATTCAATTTCAGAAGGTGTTTGTGCAACGCACTCTTGAATATGTCTTGAAAGCACCAAGCCAGAAAACGCCGAAAAATATGCCAGATATGGCCGCAAACTGGCCGGCAAAGACTGCAGAGTGAACCAGCATGAAATGCGCGCTGTCCACAACAGTAGTAATACAAGACTGCTGGGAAGCAGTTTAAACTTGGAAAATATCACAGCTCCCGAGGCTGCCAAGATCATTGAAAACAGCCCTGTAGTTCGTAAAAAATCCGATGAGTCCACAAGTGATTGTGTACAGACTTCTCCTACAACACAGATGGGAAATACTGAAAACGACACTTCAATCTTGCAGTATTTTTGAACAAGCAACTCGACCCAATAGAACACGCAGATGAGACACGTCAATGGCAGAAACAGTATAATAATTCGCTGCATTAGAACACATAAAGCATGCATTATAGTTTCAGGAATGGAGGCAAAAAGTAGCCATGATACACAAAGAAAGATGAAACCACTGCCAGACTCGACCGGCCCGATCCGCAACTTGCCATTAAAGAAAGTCCATGAGCCATATTGTGGCTTGTCGAGCGGTTGAACGATTGTCGTAATGTAGCCATTATAGGGTTCTTTCTCCTTTTCTTTCACCACTGAATCTTTCCAAACAAGACGATCACCTGGGGGAGCCATCCTAGATTCTTTCTTTTACTAAAACAGTCTAATTTGTCCACTGAAAAGCCTTGCATCGCCTCCTCATTGCTCCAAATTCGCCAAATTCTGAATTTTGCCCCAACGAGCGCGTAGTACCCTGGGAACTGACGGCTCAGCCAATCACAACGCAGTATTTTATCGAGTTTTGTTGATTATTTGCGCTTTGACGTCATCAGCTGTCACGCGAAAAACTTTTCCACCAGCTATCTCTGCGCTCAAATTTTGACTGGTATGTTTCCTTTATTCAATTTTTCACCCAATATCAAGCCACAGAACCGTCCCATGTGACGGCCTAGAAAGAGGGCGAGTTTTTAAAAGATGTTATAATCCTGGGACGCGAATACTGAGCAAAATATGACCGTATTTTCTTCTAAAACATCGACGCAGACGAGGTGTTTATCCCCCAAATCCGCATTTCCATTCAGCCTCTGTGACGTAAGAGGTTGAGAACGACAAATTATAAGTTTCGCGATATCTAATTAAGTTTTCTCAACAGTAATCAAGGCCAAGATCGCCGGTTTTTCGCAACGAACACAGTTGAACCATCTGTCAAACAAAACGGACTTCCTAGCTTTATCCCAAAAAACTGCTGCCCCGAATTCAAAGACGGCCAAGCAGGGCTAAACGTTTTTCTTTGCAGCTTGGCAAACAGCATTACAGTGGGTGTCAAACGTCAAATCGAGCAGAATGAACATTGATAGCCGTGCTTTTTTATTTGGTTGAAAGTTTTCAAAACATTAAAGTGACGAATCACAAATCGATCAAGACAAAAACCGTTTGGAAACTAGATAACATCTGCGTTGTATAGTATTGGGCTTGAAGCCTCGCCTCTTTTTGTTTCACAAGAGAAAGTTGCTTAATTGATCTTGAAAGATTCATAAAAAGCCTTAAAAGTTTAAGATTAGTGTTCAACACTATCCAACAACATAGACTGAAATACGAGCAACAGACACAAATATTAATAAATTGGTTGGTGCCGTTTACCGCAATGTTTTTCTTTTTAGAAAAAGCAAATTACAGTGTAAAGGAAACGATTCACTTGGGGTCGACAGAGAAATCAGTTTATGGTCAAGTGAAGATAAACTTTAAAGATATGCATAAGAAGCGCATCTCGATGATAGCGTTTCTTTTGTGTTTTCAGCTTAATTTTGTCTTCCTGTATGCAATTACTCGGAGAAGATATGCATTTGGATGAGGCAATTGTTTGGTAACATGGCACAATTAATCTTCCTGCTGTTTTTTATTTCGTATTTCGTTTGTTGTGGAAAACCGACACTACACCGCCATGAATATTGTTAATTCAATCTGATTTCTGTTCGGTTCACCTTTCACTGAATGCTCTTGAAAGAAGTTCTCGAAAAATTCCCGACAGATGTAAATCTATCGACGGGTCAGGTTCACATCATTTTAGCTGTGCCTTCCATGAATTTACACTTTGCCAACAATTCCACAAACAGGTTAATCATATTTTCCAAAACTTTTAAATTAGTTTAATAGGTTGCCTTCCCGCCAAGTTATCGAGCATTGCCAGTCTTGATCAAGAGTAAAGTAGAAAAACAAGCGTCTATCAACATTCGTTGCCCTGGTGCCATTTTAGCTTTTATAAATCATTAGCGATATTTGCTCGACCTGTATTCAGACAAAAGGTACCAGGAAAATTTACTCTGGCAGTATCTGCTAAAAGAGAAATAAAGTCAATGTGGTAGGCCATTTTGTTTTGAGTGCAAATGAGATTTGCCGCTCAAAGTTAAACAGATGTTACGTACATTGAACAGATAATTTCACAGTACGATAAATAGCCTATAGATAAACAATCCATAAAACAAGAGGAATTGGACAACACCACCTCAAAAACAAAAACAATACAAAAACGTTAAAACAAACAAGAAAATACTTTTTCAAGCTAAGGTTTATCGCTTACGACTCTTGTATCAATTAAGTTTTCCTCCGAGCAGTTCGACCAATTTTCCAGAGACAAGTTTTTAATAAAAAGTTGAATCATATTTATGTAGTGTCTGCGAAAACATTATGACTGAAATCAATATATGCCACAGACACAAATATCGCACAACAAGCGCAGTATAAATTAAATATATTATTGTTATTCTAGTATTAAAACAACATCAGATGGAACTGAAAACCTTTCAAGCCTTTAAGAACAACTGAAATCATTTTTCAATAATTTTCTTCCTGAAAATACTTGTCAATTATCTTAGAAAATGTTCGAACATAGCTTTATCTGAATTCTGAATAGTTTTATCTACAAATATCTTATTTTGGTTCTAAACTACTATTTTCCAGGTTTTATCGCTTAAACATATGAAGTGTAACATTGTGTTCCAACTGCAGAATTTTTTCTCGGGACGAATAAGAACTGGCATCAAATTATACAAGTCTACTTATCTCTTAGATTGAAGAGATAGTTTAAGTCAGTTAATTCTAGTAGGTTAAACTTTTCCCCAAAAATTTAATAGGAGGGCAGGATATTTCACTGTGCTTGACTCCTTCAGGTTAGCTTCTCTGAGCCCACTCTCACAATTTTCAGAGTCAACCCTTAATGTGCTATCAGCGTAGTAAACAGCTTTTTACGAGTGAATGGCCAACTAATTACAAACCTTTAATCAAATAAATGTAATTGTGTTTGCATGACGTAGAACCTGACTCAAAAAATATATCTGTGACAACCATCGCCAGCAGAAAACTACTTGAGGGGGAGCAACACGACAGATTTTGGTCGTGACAAGGGAAATGGAGATTTAAAAGGGAAAAATTTATTAGAAAGCAACAAATACTGTTCCCAAGCGAACAAGTGCCACTCCTCGGATATCATACGAGCTGGCATTCGTCCATTAAGAAAATTAATTAAAACTTACCCGAAATCCACAAAAAATAAAAATTAACAAATCGCCCCCCATCAATTTTCACCCCAAATTATCTCCAAAAACTCCTCAAAATATTTGTGAATCTTTATCAACTACGGCACCGTGTCGCTATTATTAATTTTTTTGATAAATTGAAACCAAGATATCGGTGATTATGAGTCTGAAACTTCCATGCACACGATTTGTTCAGTGCCCCCCTCTTGACCTACATAAACGTCGATAATTTTAAGTAAGGTAGTTGTTCGCTTACTTTTCAAAAGGTTGTTCAATCGCGTAGGAAAAAAACATAAGTATAAAACAAATCAGAAATTTCTGATAAATACGTTAACTTATTTCACTTTTGGCTCCTTTTCTAGATTTGTCTGATTTCTTCCAAAACGTTTTTCTTGAAATATGTTATATTTGTGATGAACTTATACACAAATATTTTGTCGGTTTACCTTTGAAATTTAAAAGATACCGGTGTAGCTGCCAATGTATAAACCACTCTCAACTTGCTCACTATAGTTCATAAAAATTCTATGATATTCATACATTGTACACACCTATAACGTTTTTGAAGCAAGATTTGAGAAGATTTTAAAGCTTTCCATTGTTGGGACAGTTATTTATCTATTTAAATTCTGTATAAATTTATTTATTTACTTATATAGTGTTTGTTTACCAATTTAACTGTATCTAGTTTACTTCGTGTAAAGTAAACATATACAGTGAAGACAATAATCAAATCAAAGTCTATATAAGTAGGTAGGTTTTTACTCAATAGTTTCGTTACTCGTAATTATATACTCACTAAAATATGAATCTACAACTGAATTACAGTAAAACTTATGAGTGTTTTTTAGAAAGAAAGAACTTGGGCCTTACTAGGCTCTCAATGTTGTTGTCAATGCTCTCCATATAGTCATTCAACAACAAGAACCTATGTTAGTTTTAAGGCTTAGTAGGTGAACTCTTATATACTGAGGTTCGTAAAACAGTGAAAGGTCTGACCCCAGGTGAGTCAATGTTTCTGGCTGGTCGATCGTCCGAGTTAATGTAGTCCTGAGAGAACTGCTGTTGGTTGCGAATGACGTTTCGAAAATCTGTGCGGCTGTGTGAAAGTCATCTTCAGAGTCACAGTGCCATAACTCTGAAGATGAGTTCCAGACCACAGAGGCTGTCCAAACGTCATTCACAACCAACAACAGTCCTTCTCAGGACGACATTAGCTCGGACGATCAACCAACCACAAACATGCTGGGTTCCCGCTAAGTTTCACTGGTTCCTAACCGCGGCTTTTACTCTGTGTATGTACATCAAATAAAACTACAAAAACATGTTTATATACAGTATATACAATGAATTTGTGAATCTATGATTTATATACGTTTAATTGTTTCAAAATAACCGAAATGTTTTAATGGTCTGATCGCTATAGAGAGTCCCTTCCAAAAATAAACGTGACGATCCATTAACATTTGGTACCCTTCGGGATAAACCTTCTATTGAAATTGTTGTAAGTGTCCCAAGATCTGACTTGTGGTGAGCCGGGCCGTAGTGTACCTCAGACGATCCAAGTCAGATCATGTGTATTGGATAACCTTCCCAAAAGTGAACTATATGTACGCTTAAAACAAACTATTTGAATGCACCAATTCTAAAATCGCAAGATCCAAGAAAAAACAAAAATCACTTCTCTGTTAAGCAAGAAGCATTAAACCTACAACGACATCACCCCAAGAACATTCATAAAACGATAAACGGTTTTGTTTTAAAAAAGTTACTGGAATAAAGAATTGGTTAATAATTACATTTTAAAAGAAATCATCCAAATCCTTGAGGTACCGAATGATTTTTACGAAAATTGCCAGACGTGCGAGCAGTACAATATGTTTTGGGAGCACTGGCACTGGAACAGCACTTTGAAAAGTATAACGTAAATATGTGGAGACTGGAGACTAGTAAAGTGCGCATGCGCACAGAGTGGTCTTCTTTGAACACGTGTAATCAGTAATGGCGG
>JAOBYH010062443.1:0-11880 GCA_025403525.1 Umimayanthus kanabou | reverse complement strand
TATCCTGTAGTTTGTCCAAATATGGAAACTGACAATTTTATCACGGAAAATTTTCCCTCAAAATGGCCGAAAACTCGTTTCGGCAAGAAAACAAAATTCTAGATGTTTTTATCAAGTGTTTTTAAACAAAACAATTACTCCACTCAGTTTGTTGGATATGAGCTTATGATAGCCAACTCGGTGCTCTGCACCTCGTTCGCTATCTAAAAGCTAATATCCAACACGCGTTCGTGGAATAATTGTTAAATATTACATCAATAAACGTTGAAATTAATGGAGCTATGAGACACAAACCGTAAGGATGAGCGTTGAATAAAGTGAAACAGAAGGTAAGCTTGAGTGTCTCTTACGTACTACCCTTTCCTATTTGCGTGTAGACCTATCAGGAGCATATTCATAAAAAAATCCCTGGCTTTCGACTATACTTCACCGATAAGAAGCAGCCTCAAGTCTACAGCTGATGCATTTACAGCATACATGTTAAAGGACATTGAATTAAGATCTACTTTTATTAATCGTTACCTAATATAGTCACTATTCGGTGGTGGAAGCGGAATAATGAATAATAAGTAACGTTGACAAAATGGAAATGAATAATCGCGGTAATTACCTTTAGGAATAATTAATAATTGAAAATGGGAAAATATAATATGGATTATGAAATAAATAGGGCGGCCTTTCACACGGTCAACATTACTATAAAACAAGATTGCTGTACGTTGCTTTGGACTGTGGTTGTACTGACTGAGTGTGTATACGTAGATCCTGACGATAAAATAAAAACCTCCTTTTTTCAAGCTTATCGGTTTGTCACATCTGTGTTTTAGGTGCCTTGTATTTCTCTTTGAGTATCACGCGCTCGCTGGCCATTGCTTCAGTATGCAGTGCACACATATGTTTCGTATTCATAATAAAACGCCAATAAAAGTTAAAATATACTAATGGTTAAATGTTTAAAAGCTTAAAACAAAAACGTTTGCGACGAAATGTTATCTTCAGGTGTGTTTTAATTAATAAATGTTTCACAGTTCAGAAATGGAAGCGAGAGAAAGTGCTGCGCGCAAAAACACAAGGAGAGGTTCGTGATCAGTTTTGGGCACAGTTTCGTGGAAGGGTCAGAGCTATTTGGGACTGTTTTGATTTAAAATAAACAAAATTGCTCTATACCAGAAACTTCATTTCATCTCTGACACGAAGTATCGCCTGAGACTACTCTCAAGACTCACCCCGTGGAACCGTGAGATTCACCGTGAGATTCACCATGAGATTCACTGTGAGATTCATCGTGAGATTCACGGTGAGATTCATCGTGAGATTCACCGTTAGATTCATCGTGAGATTCATCGTGAGATTCATCGTGAGATTCACCGTGAGATTCATCGTGAGATTCACCGTGAGATTCATCGTGAGATTCATCGTGAGATTCACGCATTTGAGGGAAAATCTTACGCATACTTCGTCAAAAATTATCTGGTTCTTATAAAATCAATAAAAGCTTGTACGTATTTAGTCCGAAAGTTCACTCTGCATGGTAATACATGCGGCTACATTTTATTAGAACATAGCTGGCAGTTTTTCTCCCGCTTTTTGCGAGGCGCCAGCGCAGCGTGCATCTAAATCTCGATAGACGCACGCGAATGCATCTGTTAAATCGCGTGCTTGCGTTCAACCAATAAAAAACGCTCAGAACAGTTTAGGAGAATTAATACTTTATCAGTTTATGTGTATTTTTTCTTATAAACAGTGAATAAAGAGGCAGTGCCAATATTCTAAAGGAAATGGACCATGATTTAGCTGTGCATCTATCGAGTTATGAATGCACTTGGGAAGTTAGGATAACAGTCAAACGCATCTCTCGTGCTCTCCCAACTTCCCGCGTGCATCCATAACTCGATAGACGCACGCTAAGAATGCACCATTTCTCAATTAGAAATGATGTTAGTTCTCGTTTTATTAAGCACTGTTCTCGAGAAATGATGTTATGGATTACAAACACCCGAGAAAGTTCTTGACTGTTTCCCAATTATCAAGTTTCACCTTTTCCACACACTACCATACCTTTACACTTGGTAGTGACTAAAGGCTTCAGTATTGCATATGGAATACACAACCCATTAGGATGTACCTGATGTTTGTTTTTAGTATTAAAAGGACGTATAAATTAAAGTGAGCTGTGTATCACCATTAGATTTTTAAAATATCAACCTGGTTTAATGTAGTACTAACCACATGTACAAATGTATAGTACAAAAGAACGTTATATGTAATACTATAAACCATGAAAGAAACTCTATAAATTAAAGTATGTTGAACGAATGAGGAGAAAATCGAAAACTTTGGAAAATCGAAAATCTACCCACGATTTCGTTTTTCTTGAACAAAAGCCGTTTTTATCGGCACTAAATACTTCCCCCTTCCCATATATGAAACTAGATTTAATAAACAAGCCACATTGTTATGCAATCTCACCTCAACGAGAGTGCAAGCACATCAGTTATGAAAAGGTGTTTTTCGGTTTATGGGAAAGTGCAGT
This sequence comes from Umimayanthus kanabou, assembly GCA_025403525.1. Classification (NCBI taxonomy): domain Eukaryota; kingdom Metazoa; phylum Cnidaria; class Anthozoa; order Zoantharia; family Parazoanthidae; genus Umimayanthus; species Umimayanthus kanabou. The sequence continues at coordinate 9,347 of JAOBYH010062443.1, read as the reverse complement.
TGAACTCTAAATAACCCGCATACTTTATCCTGTTTGCACTGGAGGTGGGTGGATATTCCGCCCCCACCCCCATCTCCCCACCCCTTTGGTGGTTTTTCAGACATATCATTTGAATGGATTGCAGTAAGAGACTCGGGTTTGGTGACTTTCCTAAACTTTTATGGGGGGCCTGACAGTTCATGAATTGATGTCACTTAGGGGCTGTTGTTTCACCTTGATAACCATGAAATTTTGCGATTATAATTTTTAATGTATATTGCATTATTTCGGGTCAGGATGTTGCAAAAATGGATTGTGCGCAGACAGACAAGACAAGATAATAGACGATTATAGTTTTTTATTCACATTTCCATATTTACAAACATGTTTCAGCAGGCTAAACTTAAGTCAACGCAAAATAAGTTAGTAGACTAAACATAAACTACTGTATGGGAAACGCCTGGTTTCTAAGTTAATCTTGCAGTTCTCTGGTAGGCGATTATGGCACTGATTGTTTGATATTGTAGGTATATACTGTATATACTTAATTTCTTTTTTTCATTTGACATGTTAATAATAACCAAAGAATCTTGCTGCAGCCTAGAAACAAATAATTTGGTTGTTTCTTTAATTTATCAGAAATTGAAACTGAAAATCTCTTTCTATTTGAGTGTCCATGGCCAGCATACGACACTCAAAGAAAGGTCTTTAGTAAAGAGTTGGGACATTATTCTTTAGAGCCTTTTCCTAACGAATCTACGTTGAAATGCTTTATGGAAACTAAACAAGATCAACAGCTAATTTTACTTGGAAAAAACGTTGAAAATCTTTTTAAACACAGAATCTTTTTATCATTAGACGCCAAATGATGAAACATTGGTCCTACTGCCAAATATATGACTATATTGTATTGTATCACCCACAGATATTATATATATAAATGTACATTTCTGATTCGTTTTGCTTACGACTATATTGTACTGTGTATCTAGATTTGTTCATGTTCTGAAAGCTTTAGCAATTTCTGTAAAGAACATGCCGGCTTACATTTTACCTTTACTACTACTACTACTACTACTACTACTACTACTACTACTACTACTACTACTACTACTACTACTATTACAACTACTATATGGATATCTTCATATCATGGAAATCGTTTTCGTGTATTCAACGAATTGGCGTAGAGAAGAGTGCGGTTTAGTGGTCATTGCTTCAGGGCAAAGGGAGAAATTGTTTCATCCCTAGTATTATGGAAGCCATCTGCCCCTAATCGGTCGAACAAACTAACCTACCCGGGGGTTATATCAAGGGACACAGGAATCCATATACAGGATCTTCCTGCGGCCATGGCCGATCGTGGTGTCTGGCGCTTCAATTCTAGATATACAACTATCAGACAAACACGATTTTATAAGGCGAGCAAGTTACTGATTTAACACATCAAACCACTTGGCAATAGTTTAAACTTGAAAGTATATCAATAAACCCTTTGAAAGGAGCCGGTAGTCTTGCTGGACAGCGGTAATTTTCTATACGTAGTGCCAGCACCTTTGCTAGTCCCCTAAAGGTGTATTTATGTATCTTGCCCCAATCTGGTTAGTTACAGGCCTTTTCGCTCCTTTACCATTCTCCCAAACTCTTGCTTTGTTATTGGCTGTTTAAAATGTTTTATTGGATGGCAGCTGCATTTGGTAAAAAGTACAAATATGTACGAGTCAGAAATGCTCACAGATGCTTATTATGGATGTCACTGAGCTATTAAACTATTAGTTTAATAGACTTGATGCATGTAACTGAAGTAAAAATTCGGCCACTAAGCACGCCCCCGGACCACCACCAAATCCTTGCGCCTTCGGCGCTCGCAAAATCACCAGATCATGTGGCCACTCAAAAACCTGCGTCGTTCCGCCGGCCACTTACACACACTGGATACACAGTACATCCACAGCACAGCATACATAGTAAACCGTCGCTGTTGTTTGAATTTGGTGTCAGTTGCTTCATGTGAAGAAGAAAAACAACGTATTACCTATTATATGGTTCCATAACACTTGAGCTTCCCCAGTGTGTAATAACCCTCCTCGTCGACCTTGCCTATATCTCCAAACCGCAGCTGGGTTACAGGCAGACTGAACCTGTCTGTTAACAGCCCACTGTCGTTACGCCATCCATGCGGAGGGCTGTTCTTACAGTTACACCTTCTACCACGTTTACCTTTACGTACACACGTGTTTGTCGTCGCGCATGCACAGCTCTCACTATCTTTGTCTTTAAATCCTCCACCCCAGTAGTACATGGGCCTACCGTCACGCGACACCCACCATGCAAATCTGTCTTCAATAAATTTTATGTCGTTTAAGCACTCAAACATGGTGAACTGCTCACAATGGGATGACACTCTTGTGAGGTTGGCGAGCTGAGTGAGTGTCACGTTGGTGTACGTCACGTCTATTTGTACACAACCTGGATTATCGCAACCTGTCACGCGCTCTCTGGTCTCCTTGTCGTGACTGATAACTGTCACACCAACACTGTCTTTGTCTACCATGTCACAGTATCCTACAAAATATTTCCCACCCCCCTCTCCATCAGGGTCGATATTATAGCTACCAGAGATCGTAGACGGGTATGCTGCCTTCAGATGGCTACAGGACCGGTAGGTAACCTTGATTCTTGTCGTGGTGTTGATTGATCTGAAAACCGTGCTGATTTTGCACGTGTAAAGACCCGAAGCACCATAGGAGACGTTCAGAAGAACCAGTGTCCCATTTGGGTGCAACAGATGTTCAGTTGGCAGATTGCCACCTTCACGTTGCCATATGACATTACTGAGCCGGGTACCTTGACAGTCAAGTTGAACCCGTGAACCGCCTTCTGCCTCCACTTGCTCAGGAGATGTGATAGTAAAGTGAACTATTGGCACTACTGTTATCTTAACCTTGGCTGTCTTTGTGTTTATTACATTTGTAGCCTCACAAATGTAAGTCCCAACATCCAACAACGACACAAGTGATAGCGTGAGTTTCCCTTCTTTTTCTTTTCTGTCTTTACTGATTTCTCCACCAAGTTTTTTCCAGCTGATTATTGGCTTTGGTTGTCCGCTAGCAGTACAAACAATAGTCACCTCCTCTTCTTCTTCTTCAACTATCAAATCGGATATTTCAGCTTTCAACACAACCCCATCTGATTTTGAAAACGCAAGTGAAAGGTGAGGGTCGTATTGACAATACACAACGGCATATACTATCTAAATCAAAGTGAATATTCTACAAGTATTTGCTTATCCGAATTAAAAAGATTGTCATTTACCAATTACCAATGAAGTTTTCCTTTTAAATATTGCAAAAAAGTAAATCTTTAATTGACTCTCTCGATTACCCCAGTTCGTGGCGTTATATTTTGGTCTCAACAGTACCTATAACCAAAATTTCAGTTATTCAAAACTAAAATCGAAGTTCATTCAAATCATTGTAAATTTGTTTTGTGTTTAAGACATTTTAGCTAGAAAATGACAAAAATAGAATAAGGAAATAAAAAGTATAAAATACTAAATAGACAGGGGAGCACAGAATAACTATGGTGCACTATAAATCTTGTCATTATGAAGTAAATCTTAAATGTATTTGCACGTAAAAAGCAATCTGGTCTCACAAGTATGAGTCGAGTTAAACCATATATGATTTGCCAAAAGGCTTAACCGTTTAAGGAGTATGATACCCTAGCAAATGTATGAAAAAAAAGAATTAAAAAGACTATTTTTGGGGAGGGGGTTGGGTAACCTTAGGGACTGGGTATGACATACATTTATTATAAACAAAATCTGAATGCAGGGCTCTTAAAACAACCTCATTTTTGGGCACGTTTAATCAATGGCAATATTTCGAGTAGCCGTGCTACTTTTTATCAAGCCAAAGCTGGAATGAAGTGAAATTATAACATTTATTATGTGCTATGATAGCTGATCACGTGACACATATCTGACACAGACCATATTTCACCTTAATGTCTGGACAGCAGGATGCTCTTAAGAAGGTGGCATTTTTGCAAAAAAGATTGCCTTATTTTTGTCAATTTTTGGCAACTTGCTGGTGCCTGAGATCATCATAAAGGGCTGAGAAGGCTTAATCTTTGCCAATTTCGAAGAACTGTTGATTGACACTGTGAACATGATATAAACGTTGGAATTAATTGTGTTGTTAGCAACCAACGGTTTGTCTTTCACGGACAAGGGGCCAGTTTAGCAAGTTTGCCATGTCTCGCCAGGCTGCATTCTCTCTTTCTGGAAGTTTGACTGAAAGTTAAATGTGTCTAGGCAGCTGCTAGTGCAGAATGCAAACTTGGTTGGAGACTTATATTAAGATACAAATTGGATGGAGTGGGGACTTTCCCGCGCGGAAATATTACGGATTTCCCATGATCTGTGTAACATGGCTGATTTCTCGAAGTTGCCTGTCAAAAATGAGCTAGTCCAGCTCGTTCTTAAGGGTTTCTTCACAACCAACTGAGTATTATAGAAGGAGAAGGATTGTTCTCTAATGATATTGCTCTGGATTGAACAAGAAAAATGCGAAAAAGGATTTCGAAGAGCTTTTTTGTCAGATAAATTCGTGTCCTTGCATGTGCTGGTTTTCAATGAAACTGAAGATTATAGGAAAGAGTTGGTTTTTTTACTTTTCGTGCAAATTGCCATTTCTGGTTATTTTGGGTTGTTTTTTTTTTGCATTGTTTGATATGTCATAGCTACCAGTAGCTGGATATTTACCCCAAATGTGGAAAAAATGTGACTTCAAATAATTATTTTGAGACCCCGTGTGGTTTTAAAGGGTTTATTTTATCTGAAGTGATTTAGTGCTAGCAATTGTGCAGCTCCCATGAATGTTAATGGCAAATCAAAATCTGCTTCAGAAACATGCTAGAAGCTTTATCTATGCAATAAACCTAAGTGAAACAGGATATCTTGGACTGTTTTTCCTTACTGAGAAAATTTATGAGAAGATTTACGACAGAAAAGGTCTAATTTTTGGAAATTTAATATTCATAAATTTTCTTCTCTGACAAAAAACAGAAAGAATCCCAAAATTGAGGTTTATTGCACACAACAAGTGTATTGAAGTAATTCTGCCTGAGTTTTGTTTCATCTTCCCTCCGTCACAATTGAGTTATTAATGCTAGAAGTAATGCATTAATACCCAACAAAAGTATACACCAGTACGTTACCATTGGCAACAGCAGAGCCAATTAGTATATTTTAAATTTGTGCATGGTTTGGGTCACATGTTCGCATATGGCCACAACTTGCCACAGGATCAAATTGGGGAGAATTTAGGGAATCATACCTCCTTAAGGGTTAAGAACCAAATACATTTAGCTGAGACTCGCCCTGTTCCTAACTATTTCATACATTGCTCATACACACTAAGACTTGCATTGCCATAACAAAAAAATACATTTTAGTTTAAAAAAAACCCTGCCTTTTCACAACGTGTTCTCCATCTTGACCGCAATCATTGATTTTCAAATTTCTATTTTTAACAAAAATGCAGCAATTTTTTTTAACTTAGTAGAAGATATGTGTTTACAGCCTCCATCTGAAAAATAATCGAGAATAAAAGGAAAAGAATAATTTAAGCAAATTTTTTCATAAAAAATCGTTTCGTGTTTGCAAAATTAATTTTGAATAAAATTATAGATGACGATGTCATCCAGTTAAAATCAAGATGTAATCATAAACTGACATCAGGTAAGGCCTGTTTAGCGGCGTTAAGATGGAGGGTAGAGGGTAAAGGAGGGAGGCAGAGAAGACTCCCTCCCCCCTCTTCACTTCTGTTTTACCGGCAACCCCCCCCCCCGTCCCTCCTTTGAACGCCGTTACGTAGGCTACAACAGGTACTGCATGCGCACGCACAAGTTTCATTTTGATTGCCTAAAAGCTTCAAGTTTTAGATCGGAGAAACTTTGTAGGGGGGTTACTTTTAACCCTTTCCCCTTTGCTGTTTAAGGCTGGGTTTAATATACGCTTTTGTAATCCAGTTCAACAGGTAACTGATTTACTGTACCTGCTTGGTCCTGATAAAATTGTCTTCGATCTTTGAGATTGCCGCCACGTTGTAAGAAGTATCGAATTGAGTTTGAATATTTTCATATCTCGCTTTGCGGATTTTAACATTGTACCATGTTTACTACTTAGATCAAAATGCCTTTCGCTGTGCGTCATTATGCATAAGGTCTATGAGTTAGGGCTATTACTTTAAAAACTTTAATTTGTCATAGTTCTGTTTTTTGTTTTTTGTTTTTGCTTAGTATCTAAAGTCGCTTTCCATTTCAGTCCGGTCGGGCCTGTCCGACCAGTCAGTTCTCAGATGGTACGAACGTGAGTTCTCAGAACTGGTTCTGTCCAGAATGGCCCTGTTCATGGATCAGAGCCGCTCAGATCTCTCGCTCCGGTCGGCCAAAGCGCTGGGATTTGGAGAATTTGTGGCAGGAAAGGTGTACACGCGCCTTGGACCCACACTGCATTTAAACTGGAAAGAACCAGTTTTTTTCGGCCGGCCATACTGGAATAAATAGAAATGGACCTGAGATATCTTATTGATTGTTTTAATTTAGAGACAGTTTTTTGCCATGGTGGTGCCAGACTAGAAAACAATGCTAACAAATATAATGGAAAGTTTGCCGACAAAACTTAAGAAAATACCCGGAATCATCAGAGCTATATCAAAATTGAAATAAAATAAGTATCTACTGTTGAAATAGAAGTACACTCATATAGTCAGCAGCGAAGTTGTAGATATGCTCGATCTCAACCGATCTCCATCCGGTCAGACAAAGCACTGTAGGAAGCTGTTTCTTCGACTTGGTTCCAATTTCAAATAGAACCTAAAAAACTTGAATACATAAAATGAACAACTTGCTCAATTGAAATGGAAACTAGATCTTAATTTAAAATATCTGAAAGTTTAGTCGGAAGTCTTTGAAGCGAAAACTTGGCTCTTTGAATCTGAAGTGGATTGTGTTGATGTTAAGAAGGTATATTTAAAGTAGGGTCAGAGATGTGTCGACTTACCAAGAGTAGGCAGGGTTTCTGCGTCCTTTATCTAGTTAAATGGGAACAAGACAGGGGAACTTATTAATTGAATACATTCCAACATGGTTTAGAAGTTAGAGCTTTCATAATTCATTTTATGTCCATCGTTAGTTCATTTTTTAAAGAAATTTAACTATTATAAGGCCGCGGAGAGAGAGGGATTGCGGGTGGGTGACGGGGGGGGGGGGCCGGGACTGAGGAGGTGTGCCGCTTCCACTTACGTTTTACTGTAGCTCACATTTTGTAAGAACATGGAGAGAGCTTACAAACATGTACGGTCCGTAGTTGAGTGCAGACGAAAGTAATAAATTTATATAACCGTATTTTAATAAAAAATACTTGTGAAACGAACAAGACACAAAGTGGCTTTATTGACATTATACTATACCCAGTTGTTTACGCCCCGTTCTAGTGTCCCTCCTTTATCTTTTACCTTCTTACTGTTTGGTTATGCTTAGCTTTAGTACTGGGAGCTGCAAAACAATTACATATTTCAGATTTTGCATGTGCACTTTTCCTACATATAGTGCTACACTCCTCCACAGGTTGAGGTTTCTACAGACGCATTCGTGGCAATTTTAGAATATTAGAAACTAACATTTTAAAAATTGTTTGATGGCGCATACGCCCGAATGTCCTCCCTATTTTAGCCTTGCGCCCCTCCTCATACACTTGCTCATCAGCCCCCACCCCACCATTCACTTTTGAAACTGATCTGCGGTACCCGCATTGCATAAAAAGTTTGCTTGGGAAACTTTAAAACAAAATGCTGTGATATTCAAAAACATCCCGGCCTAACATTCTTAACAACTTTGTTTTGAATCAACGGCAGCCGTTTTGCACTCCTGTAAAACTTGGAAAGAATCATAAGAAGATAGAAACGGTTCATTTCATGCCATAGTATACTGATAAACTAACCTCCTCGTACACCCATCCTGGGCGCTCCTTCATAGACCCCGGATGTCTGTTCTTGGTTGAGTAGTTGATGTCACACTTGTGTACTGTGACACTGGTGTCTGTTTTGTTTTGGTAGTTGAGAGACCGACAGCGATGCAGCTTGTCTCTAATGCAGTAGGCGTAGCACCAGTCTTGATTGGGAACCATGTGAGTTTGTACCACGTGATCTTCAAGCACCCAATCTGTGTTACAGATAAACAAAATAATTCACACGAAGGGAATATATTTTTTGTTACACAGTTTGAACTCAGCCACAGCAGGTTGTAACAGAATTAGGCTTGGTGATATCGAAAGGTTCCCAAATTTTTGTGGTGAATAAAAAAACCCACTTTTCCAGGACCAGTCGCACTTCAAAGCCTTTGAAAAACAAGTTTGGTAAATAGAACGTTTTGAGTAACCTTCGAAAATCAGTTTAGGCTGCCGCACAAGAAAGGAATCAATTAGATACAAAAGAAGTGTTCGAAAGTGTTCGCACATGCCTTAAAAATGTTTTACAATGTTTTGCAACTTTTCTCGAATATCTTAGGATGTCTTTGAAACTTAAAATCTTTTAAAAACTTTTAAATTCCTAAAAGTATTTCATGAACAATCTTTGGTACAATGTTTTGAAGTTTTCATCTTGGGAGTTGTCAAAAATCCCCGATAATGATCGTACCAAGGTCTCCGAGGATGTTAAGTTCTAGAAAGCACGTTTATAAATAGCAAAACCAGACTAAAACATTTTAAAATTTTAAATGGTGTCGACTGATGAACATTTCAGCGATTTCCCGGCCACCCTGAGTTGCTATTTGGTATCTATTCCGTAGAGTAAAATCACTTCTTACGGGATCTTGACACAACCAGCTTTGATTCCTTAATATAGTTTTGTTAATATACAGGTCAGCTTTAGTTTTATTGCATGGGTTTTGATCAACATGGGTTGATACGGTAAGGTTTGGTGTATAGCTAGCTGACGTTTCAAGCGTTAGCCCTTCGTCGGAGCAGACTATTCTGAGACTTTACTGAGTCTGCTCTGACGAAGGGATAACTTTCAAAACCCACAAAACGTCAGCTTCAACGAAACCTTACGGCGAAAAACATACCATATAAACCCTTGTTGATCAAGTTCATATTCAGCTAATTCGCCAAGTAGTAGGAAAGAGCCGTACCTCGGCCAAATTGTCCCAGGAATTAAATTAAAATTTTTGCGAATTTGTAGCCCATGATTTAAATTAAATTTAATTAAATTTTTGCTCCATGATTTAAATTAATTATTTTAATTTTATAATAATGCCAAAATAATTTTATAGTGAATTAAAAATCGTAATTATAGTCCCGCTAA
>JAOBYH010062332.1:0-11882 GCA_025403525.1 Umimayanthus kanabou | reverse complement strand
TTCATAGAAGATCTTTGAGGAGAATTCAAGAATGTCTGGATGCGATCGGTAATTCTTTGTTAGGACCATAACATTCCGTTCCCACAACGTTGGGTTTTCCTCAGCCGCTTTGTAACGAACGATAAGTCTTTCAGTAAGCGACGTCTGCAGCCCAAGTTCCTTTGCCTGTTCTGAGAATACGTCGGGGCTCATCTGAAACAAATAAATAAATAAATAAATGTAGTCTTTAAGCTAAATATTTAGATGCATTTTTTTAGGAAAACCATCCGTTTTCCTTCGAAAACAAACTTTAGCTAACCCGCTTTTGCTGGAGTTGCTGCGGAAATCAGTGGTCGCGATGTAAATTATATGAAAAGAGCTAAAACCGATCTGTCAATTACTAAAACTTCTTATCGATTTTAGTTTTATGAAACGGATTTAGTCTTCTAATAATTAGTTTTTAACTCATTTCATGATTTCATGCTTCATTTTATATCAGAGACTTCATTATCAGTAAGTTGCGTTTGTCCGTTTCATACCTGCATGTGGTCTCCGGTGAAAACAACCTTAGTTGTGTTGCCTGCTAGTGTCAGCGGCATCAATGTCTCTTGTTCCAGAGCTTGCGCAGCTTCATCAATCAGAATATGTGTGAAGAACTCTCGATGAAATCCCTTGTCGTACAGCGCCCGCGACATGCTCAGCGTTGTAACAATCACTCGGTGCTTGATGATTTCTTCCTGCGTTGGAAGAACAAAGACATTGTCCTTCATAATGCAGTATTCCCAAAGCTCTTGAGGGATTGTATGCACTCTGCGAATAGGCGCACATATTCTGAGTGGTCTACAAGCCTGGATGCCGTTTTCCTTCTTCAAGTAATCATCCAAGAGCTTCACATGCAGATCGGCGGCAGTGTTGGTGTGTGTACAAATCAGCACTCGGTTGTTGGTGTCCAGGACCAGTTGGCGGACGGCCTGGCTTAACGTATACGTCTTCCCTGTTCCAAATGCGCCGCAAATCAAAAGCGGTGCAGATTTGGATGACTTTGCCACAATAGCTTTGATTGCATCTTTTTGGTCCTCGTTTAGATTATTTTTGAGAACCCACCTCAACGCAATCTGGAAGAGATAATAAATTTCACTGTTTTTAATTTGAATGATTAAAAAATTTTAGTAGAAAACACATACAATGTAACGAGATTACGCCTGCTGCATGAAAACCGGCCCTTATTAATAGCGAAAACTACATGCTTTTGAAAAAAAGCTTCGTCACTGTAGAACCTACTTTGTATACAATAAAAAACTGTAACAACATTAGAACTATTATTATTATTATTATTATTATTATTATTATTATTATTATTATTACAAAGATACTTCGCGCGCTCTGATTGGTTGAAATGCAGTCTGGATTTCCGGTGATGTCCACACAGGCATTACGGATTATTGTTAATGACCTACGTGCGCGGTGAACCGGCCGTGCGAAGTAAAAACTTTAACTTGCATGGTGTTATTGTCGTTTTTTTAACGTTTGGTCTTTACCGGAATATCAAACTTCAGCCTTGATGCACTGAGGTCAATATCACTTGGTCAATACAGCAAGGCCTCAGTTTGATACTTCCTGTAAAAACCTCACTCTCGGTTAGTGAGTAGTTATTCAAAACTGCAATAATATTAGAACGGAAAACGAGTTAAACAATTTTGAGGCAATAGCCACTAGAAGAAGACATCGAACAACCACAGCTGTGGGCAGAGAATGTCACGTTCACAACCACAAAATAAACAAAAAACAAAACTGCAGATTTGCTGTTTACCTCCCCCTGTGGATGTTGATTGTAGACCGTTGGAAACAAAATGCGGCCATGTTCGGGCCCAAGTCTATCAATCGCATCGTGCATTTCACACAGTGGTGTGCGATTGATTTGGAACTGGACATCCACGTCAACGCTGTTGTTACCAAGCCCAATCTCTGAACAAAATTGCTGTGATAACGTTACAAAGACTTTTCTATGATCAATCGACTTTATGAGTGCTTCGTGCACTGTTTTCTGGTCAGCGTTGCACGGCCGGAGAAGCACGCGCCCTCCACTGGTATTGCGAATTAGCAAACGGCCTGCAGCATCATCCGGGGTAATTGGAAATGGTACAGCAATCTCACCAAACAGCTCTCCATCCTTGCTGTACTCTGTGGTACCAATTGATCGCGAAATCGAGTTCAGAAGTTTCATTGTTGCGTTGTTAACGTTGAACCTTAAATGAAAAAAGGTCAGTTTTTTAAATTCAGTAAAGAAATAGGTTAGAGTTAAAAATTGTACTACACGTAACTTCATGGAATACCTAAAGTGTTTGTTCGAAGAACAATGGCCAGTTACAGCACAGTTATGGAACAGCGCATATATTGTTTCTTTTATTACTTTTTAACGCCCAAACTGGCCGGTATAAAAGGGGGAATCTTAGGTAAAAGCGATAGTTATAAAACATCCACCTCCTTCCTTCTCCCACACCTCTTAGTATCACAGAATTCTTTGAAAATTGAAATATTCTTTAGCATTTTAGACAAAGCGAGGGCCAGGGAGTCTTCAACGTGCTCTAATGTGTAAAACTTCAAATCAGCGCAAATTTGTTTTGTTCAGTTTTGATTGCACAAAACGGCAAGGTGTCTTGAAATGCCCTACCCTGTCCAAAAAAACCGTATCAATTTTGGAACAGCTGGCAAACCAAAGTTATGTTGGTTTGAAGTTAATATTTTATCAAAAATGATTCAAGTTTAGTCCAACTTTAGTAGACGCCCTTTCGAAAATAAATTTAGACTAAGCTTATTTCTGGAGGGTTCAAAATCGGACTCACATTTTGAATCGAAAGAAAACTACAATGCTTTATTTATTATTGTAAAAGACTTGGCTTCATAACTGTCTTTATCGTTAGAGGGTAGCTTGTAATCGCTGATATCTAACACATTGATAGCGCTCTAGGAAGAAGACAATAGAAAACATAAAATATTATTAATAATTATAAACATTACTGTTAATTTACTATCAAAAACTACGATACGACAATCGTGACGTTATGGGCAGTCAATCCTTTAAAGTGCTCCCAGTTTACAAATCATCAAATTGTGAATATAATATTTGCGTCTCTTAACGCAAAAACGTTCATTTTATGACCATGAAACTAAGATGCAAATGCTAACAATGTACCTAAACGAGTGTGCGCGTTTTACCCAGAGTAAGCAACCGTACACAGTCAAGTTTAAAATTGTTTTGTAACATATATAATTTAGTTTAGAATGGGCCGAAATTCCATACATTTTGAAACTCAAAAGGAAGATATCCCGCGACTGCGCGTATATAACTGGGAGTGTACAAAATCATAACTTTTAGTATTAATACAAGGAGAAACACTTTAAGCTTCACACACGCAGCCGGGTATTTTCGAAAACGGAGATTCTTTTCTCCGTATTTAAATAAAAACTGCATCCACACGTTGCGTTTTCGAATCGTATGTGCGCAAGAACGAGCATGCAACCAAGGCATGACGTCATCGTATTTTAAAACCTCCGTATTCGCCCGTCCAGACAAATCTCTACCCTGGACAGTGTATTGAAAACCTCCGTTTTCGGTTCTTGCAAATGCCGGTTACGTGTGGACGGGGTCTTAAACTAAGTCGAGAAACTAAGGTCGCTTTCCATTTGTCAGGTTTCGCCGGTCCGACCAGCAGGAATTTGGATAGTTGTCGCGGAAAAAAATGTACGCGCGCTCCTTCGACCTTTGCATTTAAACTGGCCAGAACCAGTTACTTTCGGTCGGCCAGAAAGCACCAATTCAATGGAAAACAACCTGAAAGTGTATAAAAGGCTTTAGATGAGTAAACAAACTTGCCTTCCGATTTGTTTGCGCATAAAGTGTTCTTCCACAAACAGGAGGCAGTGCATGGAGCGTTTGTAGTTCTCCGGACTCAAACCCTGTCCTTCTTTCAATAGCGTTGAGGGAAATATGACTTCTGTTCTCTTTGGGAGATCATACTTTCTTAACAGCTTCTCGTCTACCGAATATTCCGGTGGTAGTGGCTTAAACTTCACAATCTTCATAGAACATTCATCCCACACTCGCCAGTCGATCTTTAGACTCTGTCGACAAGTTTCCACTTTGTTCAGAAACGATTCACTGCCCACGTCCACGTGCAGCTTCAGTTGCAGGTAAGGAGCGCCACCAAAGTCAAACACAACGCACTGAGAAAAATTTCCAAACGTTCTTGCACAGAACGAGACTGTGATTTCAGCTGTAACTTTTCCTTGTGATTTGAAGATGGGGTGCTGCGGCAGGGTGAACATTCTATCATTTAGCGAGTAATTGACTGCCAGAGATGAACTTTTCAAAGATATACTGGAGATGCAGTAGCTTCGATGGTCGAAATGTTCCAGGCTCAGGTGTTGGAGATGTCCCACTTTCATAGCCTAACAAATAATAATTATAATAATAATATACATAATAAAAATAATAATAATAATAAATAATAATAATATTAATAACAATAATAATAATCGGACAATGAAGATGATGATGATGATGATGATGATGAATACGGAATACTTTTTTCTCTTTAGCCTCATAAAGCAAAAACAAGAGCAAGAACAAGAGAAAGAGAAAAAGCAAGATTAACGTCCATGGACAAGAACAAAAATAATATACTTGTTTAACAAGAGCAGTAACAAACGAACAAATTTCTGAAGGTTTTCTTACCTCATATTCCACTGAAATTTTCCATTCAAAGATGCAAGATTCTTTACCATCGCTTACTAATTTCACTTTGGTTTCATCAGGTTGCACTTTCACCACCACTCCATCTTTTTCGTCAATAAGATCTTCCATCTGTTTAAAATAATACTTAATTAACGGTCAGGTGCGTATATTACTGTGATTTTTTTGATGACTTTCAAACTTAGGGCCCGTCCACACGTATCCGGATATTTTTGAATCCGCAATTTTTTCTTTCCGGATTCGCCTTTCGTCCACACGTATCCGGCGAATTCGCATGCGAATCCACAACTTTTTGAATCCGCTCTCCAGCGTGGAAATTTTTGAATCCGCAAACAATTTGGAACCGTGTGGACGGGCGAATCCGGATAATTTTGAATCCGATGACGTGGCAAAGTCGGTCTAGTCTTTATCGCGTGAATATTCAACATAGCCGCCGAACGGAATATCGTCACGTCTCTTTGTTCTTCTTGCAATTATTTCAAGCCTGATAACGTGTGTGGAGGTAAACTTGGCTATGTTTTCTGTTCATTTCAGTTATTAGAAACGACGACTCGATATTCAGTCCAAATGAAGGAGTCTGCCTTTCCTTCATCATTTCTCTTCGATTTCTGTCCCGAATGTGACATATCCAAGTAATAATTAAAAGCAAAAGGTTTTACAGTGACAAAACAAACTAATTTGCCGCCAAATTCGCACATTACGCTAGACGCGCTGCTTTGCGCATGCTCTATTTACAATATTCACAGAGGAGTACTGGGCACTACAGTGAATCCGGATACCTGCCGGATACGTGTGGACGGGCGAATTCGATTCGAATACGCTACGTGTGGACGCGAACTTTTTTAATCCGCAACAAAAAAATATCCGGATTCAAAAATATCCGGATACGTGTGGACGGGGCCTAAATAAGATACAATAAGATATTCTTTAAAAAAAGTGGGTTTAACTAACAAGGGATCCCAGCATCCCATTTAACTTAACAACGGTGTAGCACTTCGTAAGAGTAAACTAATTGAAATACTTTTTAATACACTATGTTATGTAATCAACAGAATTAGATTTTTCTGTTTAAAGGTATCTCTCCTGATCATGACTCGCGGTTATGTTTTAAGAATAATCTGCGTGGCGGATCTTCACCACCTGCTCTATTAAGTAAACAATTCAAAACGCGGCGTGCAAAACCTGCTTGACTTTCAAATTATTTTCTTGCATATATATTTTCTTGTTGATTTTAAACGAATATATTATATGCAAAACGTTTTGGCTTTGAAAGCTGAGCGTTTTAAAATTTATTTTCAGCAGCGTCGTTTTGGTTTTGCATTCATACGGGTATTTGGTTACTTCCCGGAAAATGGGAAATGTAGTGAGTTTATTGCTTAGAAATGGCTTTATTAAAGATATATAAACACAACTATATCTGAACAAAAAGATCATGGCATATCCATGTACCCGTTCCCTATGATTATATTGTACCTTGTATTTTCGCCCTTTTCTTGTCTTCTCCTTAGCCAAAGCCTTGACTATGATGTCTGTATTTTCTTTTTCTTTCGGCGAGTCTGTTGTTACTTTCGGTTCTATGTGGAGTGGCCTTCTCATGTTCCTGTAATGATCTTTCCATTCTTTCAGTTCTTGTTCTCCATGAGCATAAAGGCATTTAGTGCCGTGGAAACAAAATCTTCTAATCTTCCAGCTGAGAAAGTATATGACAAAGCAAGAAAGTTAAAAAATAGTAAGAAAACTATTATAAAAGTTTTATTTTACTTCCATTTAAAAAGAATATGCGATTAGCAGGCGCTGTTGTTGGCTAAATATCTGTTTTCTAAAGCGAAAATAAATCACAAATTACATCACGCCATTAAAAAACATCAACGTTTAGTCAGTTTGTTTCCTTGAGTACTTCTGTAGAGCTCATTACGTTTTCGCTGCAGGTTTTATTCTCACATTTTCTACTTTTTACTAGTGGCAAAAAGGTTATGGATAAGAAACCATTACCGCAAAAAAAAAATTGCAAAACTGTGGGGCCTCAAAAGATTAAAGTTGTCATCTAACATGATGGCTGCATGCAACCTTTAGGAACTGTGCATTTGCAAGAAAAACCATAAAGTATAAGCTAACAGGAAGAAAACACTTCATAGAGAATGTTAGTTGAAACGACTGACGATCTTTAACTACCACAGAGCATCGCTAAAATAGTGCCTGGATCAGGAGAACAAGACACGACTAGATTATGAAACGCTCTTTGGACAATGACCAACAATGTATTGCCGATTTTGAACATACAAAGAATTCTGTTACGCTAAGTGGAGAAATTAAAAACATAACCACAGCAAGCGGAAGAGCAACTATTGACCAAGACTTTTGTACTAGGAAAAATCAATGTTTTTACGAAGAGCATTAAACATAATACTTTTTCACATCTTTCTTTCACTAGATTTAAGTTTTAAATGCAAACAAGGTACGTTTACTAACGAGTTGCAAAGTTGGTATTTCCCTCCGTTCACAATTTTCTGTGGAGGTCTGTGACTCCCTGTGAATTGGTTCTGCCAGTGTTCAAGATCTGGTACGCTTAGCTGAGCTTGTCCGTTTTCAAAGCAGTTCTCCGGGATCTGTGGCATAGGACTTCGTCTGTTATTTCGACCTTTAATTTAAACAAAAATTAGTAAACATACACTTTACTATTAAAATAACAGCTTGTCTGCTGAGTAACCACATATTTTCGCTGAGACAGATATTAGAGCAAGGTATGGAATAAAAAAACTGCAATGATTGTCAACTGCCTAAGAAAAGGCGAGAGTGTCATGGGAGTTGTTTGAGAAAAAGTAATAATTTTAGTCTTTTTAACTGCCGAACGAATCGTTTTAAGCGTAGTTTTTTCCCATATTACACCAATGTTTTCAATTATTATTTTTTTTAACTGTATTTATTCATGCATTTTTAGCTGTATTTATTCATGTATCTTAGGGGTATTTTATCCGTTTTGTATTTAAACAATGTAAACCGGCCCAGTCCCCGTTAGTTAACTATTATAATTGTAAACTTTTATAAATATTAAGTCATTCCTGTGTAAACCGTTGTATTTCACCTTCGGGTGCTAAAACGTTTCAATAAAGATTATTATTAATAAAAAAAAACTTTACAGTCTTTGAAAACTTGTTGGGAAGTTTTCATCACGATTCACCACAACCGATACTTGGGCCTCATGGCATTCCCCAAGTAAGCTGGTTAGAGTCACTGGAATACTTAACAGTAGCTTCAGAGCCAAGGTGATGTGTGGTACCTTACTGTCAGATAGTTTTGGAGTTAGAACTGGAGTCAAGAAAGGATGTATTATCTCAATATTTCCTATTTATCCTGCGCATTGATTGGTCGATGAAAGAAACAGGAAAATCAGGGAGAAGAGGCATCAGGTGGACTCAGTACTAAAGAAGTAAATGACTTCACTACGTAGGCTCTAAGATGAAATCCGACGGAGAATCAGGGGATTACATGTATATCTAGGGCAAGACAATCTGTTATGATTGTATCGGTCAGAATTCTTAAAAGTGACAAAAGCCATCAGTCGTAAACTAGATGCATTTCAGAAAAGATTCTTGCGGAGAACAATAAATGCATACCAGGAAAACCAAACAGAATGACGTGCCTCCACTCATTCTTACCTGCTTCCCTTTCTTCGGTCCAGACCCTTCTCTCCACCTCTCCGTGCGCAAATGTACAAGGAGTCTTGAAACAAGGGCGAGAAGCCATGTAATGCTTGCACAGCTGGAAGTCGCCATATACTTCTTTCGGACGGGGTCGAAGTACTACCCATCTTGACTTAGATCTGTTCCAAAACGCTTTCTTTGTTTCACATCTAGAATTACACCGTTTTGCTACTTTTGAACAAGCGTTCGGAGGTTTGTAAATATTGTGAGCAAGGAAATGATCACAAACTTTGACGACTTCTGGTTCAGTGTTTGCCAAGTTAGAGAACGGTTTGTTTTGAGAACAGTCTTGGGAGACAGTGGTAGCCGGTTTCCCGCTGGATTTCAACTCCTGTGACTTCTTTGTTTCATGTTCTTCTGCCGCCCCTGTTTTCTTCTCTTCAAAGGTTAATTTTATCCACACATACAAGAGAAAATAAATACATGCTACAAAAGAATTTCGTACAGTGTCAATCTCAACTTGGCTTTAAAATATTATATTATAAATAGTAAATCTAGCCTGCTAGCCGGCTCTCCTGTTAGTTTTATTGGAAATTTTATCTGGAAACGCCCTTAAATGTACAAAAGAACAGAAAAATATGGATAGTCAAAAAATTAGGTAGACCAGAATGCTTTGCGGATTGGGTAGCCATTTTTGACTGAGTGGAAAAGTCTTTGCAATGAAAATAGAATTATAATCGTTCGATAATATATGTAACAAATCCTGTATCTCTGAACGAAAGTTTCAGCTCAGATCTATCACTAACAGGTTTTACTTACTATTAGCCTTTTTTCTAGTTGTTAAAATGTTTGAAAATACACGGCTGCAAAAGACGTTTCATTTATAAACATAATGGGAATTTTAAACGTTAAAACCTGCTAAAAACCTGCTAAAACATTTACTATATCAAATATACAAACATCAAGTACAGTAACCCGCATATTAAGAATTGAAAAAAAAACTGGTAGAGGTTTTGACAGCTTACCAGCTCTTGATTTATTCAGTGTTTTTGTCTTTCTTCGTTGTCTTCTCTGTTTTGAAGGTGAAGGTGCCTCTACAAACGTAAACAGAAACATGATTTCTCAGTCTAAGATGCAGATAGTTCTAATTATGCTTACAAGAACGCTCATGTAGGTTTCAATTTTATATGCCACAAGTTTAAACGTTCAGAATAGTTGATATAAGGTAGAGATTGTCATCCAAAATCCAAACATTTATAAAAAAAAATTAGTTTGACTAAGGAAACCTGTTCACTATTTTAAATACTACAGCAAAGGTAGTTTATTATTTTATGTAATTATTTTCATAGTATACTAAAAACAGGTGGGACATGAAAACATGTCACACGGGATTAGATTTCGGAACAGCATCGTATGTTTATCAAAGCTGATTATTTCATTTGATAAAATTAAAATGTTTTCCGTGTGAAGAGCCTGATACACTTGGCAGGTTGGGACAACATTCAGTTCGCTTGAAAACCTCTCCGCCACACATCGTGGTTTCCGTACAATATTCTTATTAGTGTTTAAGCTTGTTTAGTACTAACCTCACGCGTCTGCCAGGTTATTAACATGGAAAACATTATTCCTTAAGTGCATGAGTTAACATTGAAATGACTTTACTGGATAAACTTTGTTTTGAAATCAGTAATGTTTCCATACCGTCTAATTTTGTAGCCACATCTTCAGTATCCGTCTTTGCTTTAGCTGCAAATGTTGAACTGTAAGAAAAAGCTGACACCACATACGGTTACGTTAACGATTTCGCGAACAAGTTTCCGTCCATGACAAGTTTTCAATGGACTGATTACAATTTCCATTTGCCTGTGTGTGAGTGGAAACGTGACACGTTTTCTTTTGCCAAGCTTCTTGGTAAAAAACTGGCATATTAGTTTCAGCAGGCTGATAATTACGTGAATATGAGTTACTTCCAACGGTATTCGATAACTATTTCCGATACAGCACATAACTCTAAATACTTTCTTCTATGCACTACCCATAGCTGATAAACTAACTGGTTGGGAAGCTTAACCATTTCAAAGGGAGTGAACAAAGCTGCTTTGTTTTGTGTTGAATAAGCCATGAACATGCATGGTCAAGGCCAACACACAAAGAAATAGAAAACAAAGACATATAACAAAGAAACTGGCGAGTTTCATAACTAGTTTCGCTTTATCAACCTTGCACTACAGAAAACAATAACTATAAGGACTGATTTCCATACTAAGCGCCCCAGACAGTGCGGCAGACAGTGCTGGGGCATGCTGGGGCAATGACTGGGGCATGTACCGTAGACATGCTGCAGACACCGCAGACTAGTGTTTCCATTAACCGTAAGCACCGTAAGCAGCATCCCAGACAGTGCTGGGACAATGACTGGGGCATGTACGGTAGGCATGCTGCAGACACCGCAGACAAGTGTCTTCATTTGCCTGTGGTGCCTGTGAGTGATCGCAGTGCTTGATTTCCCATTTTTATTGGATAGCCATAATCATGTGATTTACCGAGTAGAATAGATCACCGCCGACGAGTGTTTCCATTAAATGTTGCCTTTGTCTGTTACGCCGTAAATGCCGGAAGAGTTGAACTCAAGCGGTGTTTACATGATACCGGATCAGGTTTCATTCCGATACGACTTCATCCCGGTTTCATACTGAGTATCCATATTTGTTTACATGTGATACCAACTAAAATTTCATGTCGGAACGAGTCATTCCAGAACGAGTTCATCCTGGTAGTCACACCGGATCGGATTTTTTGTTCCGGAAAGAAATCTGGCCAAACATTGCACAAGTATTGGAAGACTAGTTTTTAAAAAAACTGTTTTTTTCTGCGTTGGCGAGTAAATATTATAAGCTGAATACGGGTTTGATCAACAAAGGTTGATATGGTATGTTTTTCGCCTGTGAGATTTGGTGTGTAGCTGACGTTTCGAGCGTTAGCCCTTCGTCGGAGGAGACTGCACAAGTATCATGTAAAGGAGGTACGAGCTCATTCCGGTACAGAATTGGGTACGTGGATTGGTTGGGCTGATGAACTGGCTCCGCCGATGTTTTTATCGCACTGTCATTCCAGAATGAGAACTTCTATGTTAACGTGGAATGAAATAAGTGTGTCGTACCGGAATAAAACTCATTCCGGTACAATGGAACCCCGATATAACGATCCTTGATGTAACGATATTCCCCGTATAACGATGAAAATTCCATGTCCCAGCAAACGTTATAGTAAAATGTATGGGAAAGAACCCCGATATAACGATCTTCGATATGACGATAACCCCGATATAACGATGATAACCTAGTGGACCGAGCATACAATTATTCCCAATATAACGATATTATTTGTGCACACTACCAAAAAAGTGCAGAACTATTGAATAAAAATCATCGCATAATCTCTAACTTTTCCTTAATTCAACGGCTTTTTACGATGACACACAAAAATGATATTGCATTCTTAGCCTCCTC
>JAOBYH010062221.1:0-11885 GCA_025403525.1 Umimayanthus kanabou | reverse complement strand
ACAGCGACAGAGATAGAGAGAGAGATAGAGAGAGAGAGAGAGAGAGAGAGAGAGAGAGAGAGAGAGAGAGAGAGAGAGAGAGAGTTGCCTGCTATAAAATGACGTGTGTGGACTGTCATCTTCACCTAAGTTGACCGGCATCTGGAACCCACGCCCCACGGGAGGATTTTGCGCAAAAAAAATAAACTCGCTGCGGAGAAGCGGTATTCGAAATTTTTTTTCTCACGTTCTATACAAGCTTAGAAGATCAGTACTGAGAATACAAACGCAGTATTTATCGTTGAAGCGTCAATGCTGTATCTTAAAGGATGCAAACAAAATGTTAAAGTGGAGAATTTCGAGCGCGACTATCGAGACGTGACACACGGCGACATGACAGTTATAAACAATTCAAATTGAAGGTGATATATATATGAACCACAAGTGCCTCATGTTTCATGGACATTTTAACAGAAATACTAGGGGTACTAAAGACCAAAGAAACTAGCAGATTTAGAGAACAGTTGTTGCTTAAGCGTCAATGCCCTATCTGGATAAAAAAAACTAGCGAGAAATAACAGAATAATCTGACAGTGAAATTGTGTTACGACAAACCGAACACGACATGTGATGAGAACAAAATGACCTTTGAATACACGAGGGATCACCTTCGGACATTTTTTTTCTCGCGTTCTATAAAAGCTGAGAAATTCAGTACTGGAACAAAAGCGTAGTATCTATCGCTGAAGCGTACTTGCTGAATTTTAAAGTAATGCAAACAAAACAAGAGGCTACTGGTAGCCCATACTCGGGCCGCAGCAAAATAATTCTTTGTAATAAGCCAATCATGAACTTGCAGTGTAAATAAACAAGGGCAAAATCATACACACCCATAGTATCTACCATGTAACTTGGAAAAATGCAACTCATGTTATTATATTGTGGAACCCTTACATATTCAAGCTTTTCATTCTCCCCCTTCTCTCCACCAATGAAAATGACAAGGGAACAATTTATATACAGGAAAAGCTCTATTAATTACCCCTTCCTATTAAACCCCCCTTGGTCTTTCAAAGTTGAAATAAGCAGCCCCTCTGTTCAAAGGGGAAAACTGTATATATGAGTGGAGATACATAAAAGAAAGCTTGTGAAAAGTGAGTTGGTGTCCTGAACTTGTGTCAGTATAATTATGCGGCAACATACATATTTCAGGCATTTATTATCTTTTCCCAACCCACAGGGGGCTTGGTAGAGCTCTTACATTTTACAGAGCACTGCAAACCAAGTAATTTAGTTCAGGTATTAATAATGCAAGGCTCCACAAATTAAATACACTGTTAACATATCCCTTGAAATCATCTATTTATAGATGTTGTATCATTAATTCAGTGTGATGCTAACAAGTCACCACAGATCCTGCAATCGACCGTGTTCTTGTTTAGTCAGTTTATGTTTTAAATGCACTTGTAGATTTTGGTGATGCAAATTAATGACTAGTAGAGAGTATAGAGTTCAAGTGCAGTTTGGATGCAAACATTTGCAATGGCAGTTTCAAGAGCAGCATTTGGTGAGGAAACATGAACCAGCCTTACTGTCCTTGGTATTAAGAATTGCCGAGTGTGTATTCCCCACTAAAATACCCACATTCAAAACAAGTGAATACTAGTCTTGACAGTGATGGTCAGCAAACTAATTATGTAAAAAGAGAAACAAATATAACCGACCAGGTCGATACACACAATGTTGTAACAATAATTTTTAAAAAACATCATGAAGTTACTCGTAATATCTTTTGTACAGCACAGATGAAAATACTTAAGTCTTATAAACACTCACACAGGTTCTGGGTGCAAAAGCCCTCAGCTGATCACGATGCTGACCCGCAATCAAATCATTGGTGAAACCTATGCACAGACCAGATTTGTGTTCAAATCTTGCATTTCCATACAATAGTCAATATACATGTATCTTGAACTTGACAGAGTTCAGTTTTGCTTCAAAATATCATCAAAATGCCATTTCCTTTGTAGGTTGCCACCTTCCTCTTCTTGAGATCATACCGTGGCGCTTACAGTTACATGCAATTGCATCGCGCTGGCAAGCCCTGTTGGGTTGTTGATAAAACATTTCCGACACACGCGATCAACCATCTTAGACTTAGTTCCATTCAGCGAAATATTGTGTTGCCTTGTAAACGGCGAATTCCTGAAATCAAAGTACTAGCTCTTTTTAAGCCTTTGCGAAATACGTTTCTTCACAAATATTCGAACTCTTTCAATTCAAAGGCATTCAAAGCGCCATGTTCGTTTGACGACACACGCGTTTGTACAAACGAGGGCTCAAATCATCTCGCAAAACGCATGCGCTGGAATCTTGTATATTAAGTGCGACACAACCAAAAAAAGAAGCGGAGCCGAAACCTCAACTCGGCGCCTTCGGCCCGAGTAAAAAGCTCCAAAGTGACGCCAGCGTTCTGGAAACTTCCAAATCATGTGTTTAACGTCTGCAGCTGAGATATATATGTTTCTGGAACAATGGCTTGCATATTAAATGCGACACGAATAAAAACCAGATGACGTCAGTTAGTTTAATAGGACTCATCAAATTACTGAGAACAATAGCTTATAGCTTAATCGCTACACCAAAAAAAAAAAACAAAAAAGAAAAGAAACGGAACGGAACGGAACAGAGTCCTAGACTCGTCGCCTTCGGCACGAGTAATAAAGAAGAGAATTTTGAGCGCGACTATCGAGACGTGACACACGGCGACATGACAGTTGCAAACAATTCAAATTGAAGGTGATATATCTGAACCGCAAGTGGCTCGCGCTTGGGCATTTTTTAAAACAGAAATACTAGGGGTACTAGAGACCAAAGAAACTAACAGTTTTAGAGAATGCCCTATCTGGATAAAAAATAGCGAGAAAGAACGGAATTATCTGTCAGTGAAATTGTGCTAAGGGGGTTAAGACAAATCGATATCACATGTGACGAGAACAAGAGGGCTTCCTGTCAAACTTGAATACACGAGGGTTCACCTTTGAACATTTTTATCTCACGTTCTACAACAGCAAAGGCGTTCAACTCTATAAATAAATGCACATTTTCTATCGTGCAAGCATTAATGTCAAATTTTAAAGGCATGATAACAAAATAAGGGTGTGAATTTTGAGCGAGACTATCGCTATATCCAGACATGTCACGGGATGACGTGAAGAGTGTAAACATGAACACATGGCTGCGAATAACTTTTATTCTCTGATACTTACTTAGACATTTTTTGGACAAAACCCATAACAGCTATCTTAACAAACTGTAGATATAATTACTCGTAATTGTATGGGTGACCGTCAATGACATTGCAAAGTCAAGGAATAAAATACAACATGAAGACTTTCAATGATGTTCGGCATGACAGCCCTCAGCCCCAGATTCGACTCGCCTCCTCGAAAATGGTCTCCAACTCTGGTGTTCGAGCGTTTTCGATCGAAAAAAGTTAAAATGACTCAGTTCTTTTTCTCGTCTGATACATATTTGAGTGCATTGCACTTGTAAACTGAATCCTGATCACACTTTGTGACCGTTAATGGCGTTGCGGTTCTGCTTGATCCAGGACGTTCACTTCCAGCAAAACAAATGCCATCTTCATAGCTGCTTCTAACTCCGAACTTGCTTTTACAATAATACTAAATTCGCCGCAGACTGAACTGAATTCCGAACAGTTATCTGGTTTCATTGGGGGAATCAAAGGTATTTTCTCTTCGAGAAGTTTATTTTCGTTGTTGTTTTAGACGTCATTTCAAAAAGTGTTGATAAACAACTTCACACTCCCTCCCCGATGCGTTAAAATTATTATGCGCAGATAACATGCTCAAAGTCAGTGCATATTGTTGTTTTATGCAGGCAACTCCCTTCACTTTTTCCTCGCTGCGCTCGGCGACTTGCTCGGGGCCTGGAAGATTACATTTAATCTTTATTGTATCCTATGTAGACGACGACAAACGGACCTTTAACAGTTCTTTTTCGCTCTTTGGGCAATAGTGGGGCAGATAGGACAATGACTTGACTATTGAAGAGCCAACCCCGCCCAAAACACATTCCAAACACATAATTTGTTTTTGAATAATCAGTTTGTTGACTTCAAGTTCGGCATTGAGAAACTGTCCAAGAGTATTGACAACAACAAGATGACTGCTAAACGCCAGGGACTTATAACAGACTATTTTTTTTAAATAATCAT
Organism: Umimayanthus kanabou; assembly: GCA_025403525.1. Classification (NCBI taxonomy): domain Eukaryota; kingdom Metazoa; phylum Cnidaria; class Anthozoa; order Zoantharia; family Parazoanthidae; genus Umimayanthus; species Umimayanthus kanabou. The sequence continues at coordinate 7,666 of JAOBYH010062221.1, read as the reverse complement.
GAGTATACATCTTTGAAAGATTAACTAGTGAACATGCTGAAGACCAGCTACTTAACGCTTTAATTTGTTTTGCTTTCTTTCTTTCTTTCTTTTGTTGTTTTTATGCTCGTACATTGCTAGCAACTTTACAACAAAACATGTGTAAGCATGAAACCTTTTTAATCAAGCATTTTTTGTGTTTTTTTTCGAAACCCCTACAACTCGAAACCCCGATAACTGGAAGTAATTTCAATTTCCCTTGGCATTTCGAGTTATCGGGGTGTAACTGTATCTTTTTAAGAGAGATCTACTGTAATGCTATGGAATTATATTAAGAAAAATACAAATCACTGGTTTTATGACTATAACTACGTGACCGTGGCCATGGGTTAATTTTCTGCTTTGTTCGTGGGGAGCATTTCCAACGTTCACAAAATTTCATAAATAGATGCAATTTTAACGTTACAAGATAAGTAATAATTACAAGTCAAAACTGTATAAGATCTATTGTTTTTGCCGTTTTGTGTTATTAAACAAAGTGTGTGTGTATAGTTTACTCATAAGCTCGCACTATTCTATCGAGAGTTCGTTCAATGAACTCTTATTTCAGTATTATGCCATAGAACGTACTGACAAGTACATGCTAAATGTAGATGAACAGTGTGCATCTAGTAGTAAAGATGAAAGCTAAAGCAATAGAACAGATTCGCTTGTGTCTTTTGACAATAATAATACTAAACGGAATGACATCTATTTTAGAACAAATTTTCAACCAATCAGAATGCGCGTTATATCTTCTAAAAAGCGGTAGGAATATGTAAGTTGTAGTTTTTCTGTAGCTACCTTACAAACATTCAAACTATCTGAAACTCTTGTTTTATCATAAATCATGTATGTTCTTGTGATCTATGAAACGTTGAAGTACATATTTTTAGCTAAAACAGAATGACATGATTATGAGTGTTTCTCACTAGAAATGGAAAAGAAGTTCATGAATCTGTGGAACATAACTTTCTTCTTGTTCTTTCTCCACCAAGAATGCAAACTTAACGCCATAACACTCCATTTCAGCAACTCGCTCTTCTCCACCAAATCCAGACACGGTACAAGCTCGTGCTTCATCCACCTCACCAGACACCTCCACGCAGTGGATGACGTCGCTGGCGATTGGAGCCGCGACGGGGAATCTAATACCAAGTATCTCGCCTTTTGGGGTGTGGCCATCTAAACGGATTTCACCACTTGCTAGGACATTCTCTTCACTATCAGATAAGACAGCGTTGAGTAGACACATCCTCTGGTTCGACTCGGCGCAATACAGACCAACTCCGGTTATGTGTACAGTGCGGTTGGTCTTAAATCTCACCTTGCCGCGGGGGATGCTTGTCAGGTGTAGACTTAGCTTGTGTAATGGGCAACGGTGCACTGTATTGGACATTCTAACAGACCCGTTTTCATCCTGGTGTTTCAGTATCTCTGCTGCACTTTTCCTTCCAACGATACCTCTGTTAACTTTGGACAGAGATGAATTAGAAGAATCTTCTTGCATTGCCAAACTGCTTCCTTTCGTCTTGTAGCTCATTTTCCTTGAATTTGTTGAAAAAATTGAGCCATCGGATAACTCTTTACTATCATGATGACCCGGAGATTTAATCTTCTTTCTTCTGTTTTTGGAATCGATTGAAGAAATGGAAACATCAAGTATTTCTTCCTCCTCAGAATTTACCGGTGAACTGCTCTTTCTTCTGGCGTTGATTTTCTTCGAAACGGCGTTTGATGCAACAGAACTGTCAGACAATCCATCTCCTTGTTGTTCTACGGAACTAGTTTTTTTCGCAGTGCTCACTTTCTTAGGATTGCTTGTGGTAGAGGCCCAGCTCAGTTTCTCATCGACTTGTAACGCAGTCACGTTATTCTTTGTTCTGCGCATTTTCTTGGAATTTTTTGACGCAGTAGAACCGTCTGACGATCGATCCTCTTTGAACTGCACAGGTGAATTGCTTTGTTTCTTGTGTTGGATCTTCTCGGTATTAGTCAAGGCATCCAAGCTTTCTGCGTCGGAGGATAGCTTTTGTTCTTCCTGTTCATTAGTTTTGTTCGTAGCGATTCCCGGAAGAGCAGAATAACAGTGAATAAGTCTACTGTCAGCTTCATCAAAGTCCATCTCCACATCTGACTTTGCAGACCCTTGACTCTTACTATCCAGGTTGCTTTCTGTTTCTAACTGCTCCGAAACTTCACTCCCACTGTCGTCTGTTTCTCGGAGAGTTGTTTTTGTTGCGCATGCGTCAATGGGTTTTCTGCTTTGTGAAGCCCGAGATGTTGTAGGAAATCTGACATTGCACTGATCCTGCATAGCAAAGGTAGGTACTTAATTCATTTGTATCAAATGAAAGGAATGATCATCTATGGTAGCGTGTGCTAGGTTAGTGCAGTTGGTAAAGTCTTTGACTGCAACCAGTATCTCACGGGTTCATATCCGGCCTGGTCGAGGGTATGAGTATGATGTTGTGTTTTTTAGATGTACATATTTACAAAGCATCCCTAACAAGAAATACTTTAAACCTACTCTACAAAATAATGTAACCCATTTAGAGGAAAGACAGTGCAACTTGTAAAAAATCTCAAAATCGTAACTCATGCATCTGTATCTTCAGAAACTAATTATAGGATGGGAAAGGATGTGATGGAATGGTCACCATTATCACCATCATTCGTCGTCGAATGATGGATGAATCATTAAATCATCACTACAATTATCATCGCGTTCATCATAACCATCATCACCACAACCGTCATCAACAGAATCACCATTATAAAGTCATCACTAACATCATCATCACCAATGTCACTCGTTAAAATCATCACTATCACCACCACCATCATCATCATCATCATCATTACCATCCTCGCCATCAACATCATGATCATTATTGCTAAGACAGCTCACCTGATCGAAGCTGGAGTTAAAGCCGATGTACATGTTGGCCACCTCCTCGTGAGTCAGGAGACCTGAGCGGGCCACTTCCTCTGTAAACTGAATCTCCGTCATGAGAGGCAGCCGTAAGTAGTACAGCGCCTCACCCAAAACCTGAAACATATGGTGAATTATTCGTAACAAAAACGCCAATAAAATTAAAAATGTACTAATGGTTGGATGTTGAAAGTTTTTAAAATACAAATGTTTTCAACATAATGTTATCTATATTATTATTTTTATTAGTAGCTTTATTTTTATAATTGTACATAGATTAATATTAGCAGTTTTATTATAATTGTAGATAGATAGACTTTATCAGTCGAAGAGCCATTTTTGTGCAAGTTCTGATAATAAACCATTATTATTATTATTATTATTATTATTATGTCATCTTCAGATGTATGAAAGACGGGAAATCATCGCATGCAGTTATATACTAGTCAATTTAATTACGTAATTCTCGTGAAGAAGAGAGCAAAGAGAAACGCTGAATTAAGTTTGCTATTCGTGATCGTCTTTCCAACTTCTGACTTTTCTTGTGCTAATGATCCACTGGTATTTGCAAATTACTTTAGTTTCTTATAAAACGGGTCCGTATTAAAGGTCATTCATTATTTATTAGCAGAACTTGCTCATTTCGTCCTTGTTCTACCTTTATCCGACTGATCACGATGTTACATAAGATACTGCCAAGTGTTGATCCACATGCTCAATTAGGGCCTGTTCGCATGGAGGTGGACCCCAACCGGCCTTTTCATTTAAAATATCTTTTATTCTCGGTTGTTTTCACATGAGAAGTGGGGTGCCCACGGGTAACCAGCTTAGGTGGGGTCAATTTTTCTCATGTGAACGTGTGAGGTGGTTTGGAGGCCTAACTGGGTAGCGGCCTAACTGGGGTAAGGTTCATCAGGGGTTTTTGTTCATTTTTTTGATTCCGCCAAAACTTGAACATGGCAGGAAACCAGCGCTACTAGCCTGGCGAAATTTTTCGTCTGGTTTATCTCCCAAAATATTGAGAACGTGTATACCGAGAAAGAAGAACTTCACAAAACCAGTGATAAAGGTGTGAGGTGCGAAGCTGTTCTGTCAAATTAAGCTGAAGTTTTACAAGAAGAAACCACAACATTCCGTGTCAAAGCAGTGTCGTTCGCGAACAGAAAAATCGAAGCATGTTTACGTCTAGCTCTATTTTCTGATGACAATCAATAGAGCGTGAAAATGCTACTCCGGCCTTAAGAATTACCCAAACTTTTGTACGCTCAAACCATATACTAGGCTCCTTAGCTTAAAAATTAGTCCATAACACCCAATTATTTTACTACCTTAGTGCCCCAAAATAATCGTTTTTAAAAGGCCTAAACTATTTTCATGTAATTCACTACGTTTGACCTTGTGTACATTACAAAAAGCTAAAACTCACTCCAACACATCAGCCTGATATAAACAATTTAAACTGTTTTAATATATAAATTTCGTAATCAATCCCAAACCAGCCTTTAAAATAGCCACAAGTTGAGTGACTGCGTATCTTATGTATGTTGACAAACACGCCACGCGATAGCAGTTACAAACCCTACCCCAGCGCCTCGGGGTTCAAAATACTGCATGTGAACGCAAGATTTCTTTAACCTTGGGAAGCCGAGCTCCCCATTCTACCCGGGGTACCTCACCTCCATGTGAACAGGCCCTTATTCTAAGTGGAGCAACACAGTCAAATTTTCTGCATGTTTTGTTTTGTGGTTTCTTTTGTAATATGCCCTACCTTTCCTTCATGGCACTATACATTAATGATAATACGGTCGACCACGTAAAAATAATGTTTGACTGATTGTTATTATTTTATTATAATATTACTATTACTAATTATTGTTATTATTGTCTTCATGGTGATATATATATGTTGCCCAGCAACTTAAATTATAGCTTTTAACACACTAAAGATTGGTTAAAATGGCGATTTAAACCGATTTTGTCCACACGCACCTCCATCCAAGATGGCGAACAACTGACGAGGTCCGTTTGGACGAAACCGGTTTAAATCGCCATTGTAGCCTATCGGCCTAGTGTGTGGAAAGCTAAAATTTAAGTTGCTGTGCAACATATCTACATTATTATGAGTTTAAGTAAAGCTTTCCTGGCTTCAGTAAAACAAATAGCTAGAAGCTATTATTATCTTGGAAAATTGGATAAAATATCTTAAACAATATTTGTTCCATTCTCATCCTCCGCATCCAAAACGCGTTAAAATGACAAAATGTACGTTTTAACAAAAACATCAAGTAGCCAAATCTCACTTGTCGTTGATTGTCCACGTTCATCGGTATCTGTAATCGATGACACTCCTTAGTCGCCCATCTCACTGCAGCTTTAAACAAACTTGTTTCCATGACAACCAGAGTGTCTCGCTGCAGGAGCAACGCCAACGTGGCGAGTGAAATATCGGCCAAATTATCGTTAGCGACAACTATCTCGGCATTGGCGTCGATAACTTGCCAACATTCTGTTTCCACTCCGCGGTGAACCGCCAATAGTCGACATTGATCCAGTATACCGAGGGCGTTCTCCGGATTTAGGCTGCGGATAGGTAACAATCTTTGATCAATTAAGTAGTTAAGGCAATTTCTGGGACTGTTACTGATTATAATTGCTATCACAATTTAGCTTATTTTTGTAACTTTAGATTTTCAGTTCTTGTCAAAGCACTGAGTTTTGTCTGGTGCTTCTAAAACATATTTACTATCAATATTATTATTATTACTATTATTATTATTATTATTAACATGGAAGTTGAATCACTTGTTTCAAAAGTGCTCAATGCAGCAAGCGCAGAGCAAGAATAAAATAATAAAATTGATAAAACGGATAAAACTAGTAGAACATCTAAAATGGATAAAACTAATAGAACATCCAGAATCTGATGATCGCCTCAGTGCATGAAACACTGGCGTAACGGATTTTAAAAGATTTTAAGCCCTGTTTACACGGCACAAACTAACCCGGGTTCGACCCGGGTTAAAAGTAACCCGGGTTGTGTTTACACGACACTTTTCTAAACTAACCCAGGTCGAACCCGAGTTAGCAGTGTTTACACGACAAACTAACCCGGGTCGAACCCGGGTTAGCAGTGTTTACACGACAGAAACTAACCTGGGTTAGTTTTAACCCGGGTCGAACCCGGGTTAGTTTTGTACCGTGTAAACAGGGCTTTAGATGTTCTACTAGTTTTATCCATTTTATCCATTTTACTATTCTATTATTATTATTATTATTTTTCCCTTCAGTGGTGGTTACCAGTTAACTATTTTCTCCGAAGCGGAGCTGACCAGTGATAGATATTCGCCAAGCCGCGAACGCATCGAGGGAAATTTCGAGGGGAACATTGCTCTCAAGATGTTGTCAGTGCTGTTCTAGTAAAGTCCAACGAAGCATGAAGGAAAAGTTTTGGTGAAGTTCTGTTTTATTCAAGTTGATAAACATTAAAGAACATTTACATTTCTATAGTTTTGCTGTTACAACTGCACAACACAGCCAGGTCTTGTTATTAAACTTTGAATCGGAAAATGAATTGGTTTTTCTTTCATTGTTTGTCGCTTGATAACCTGACAGCCACAAACAAATTCAAAAGTGTGCGGCAGCAGCTTTAACATGCAGGCGTTGATGTTAAACTGGGATTTCATGCTATTTCTTTTGACAACTTTATTTGGAACTTATTGCCCAAGGGGTTGGACATGAACTGAGGCCCTTGCTAGGTGTCTACCGGTGGCCCTAACGTCAGCATAAAGTTCTTATTCTGTTGTTGGCAAATAGCCAACGAAACTGGTCATTACACGATGTAACAATCATGTAGCTAAAATATGTCTCTTACCTTCTGAGTATATACTCTGAACATATATCATCCAGATTTGGGATCAGGTATTTGCGCGCCAAATACAACACTTCCGGTGCATTGGTACTGGTCAGCTGTATTTCATCACAGTACATGTACCGCAACATCTCCTGGAACGAACTTGCCTCGCAGTCTAACAGCTCGATCTGTCCAAAAAATACTAGTTATACAACGCTTTGGAGTAGAATACCGTGGAATATGCCACGCGTCACTTGTATTTTCTGTATATACTTTATCCCATGCCAAGAAGAAAGAGCTCGGAAGAGCTCGGAAATGTTCGGGAATTTACGAAAACTTCGATAAGCCTTCAAAACCGTTTTTGAGGTTTCTGTGATTTAGGACAATTTTCAGAAACATTTCGGCAAATTTGGGAAACTTTCGGAAATGTTTGGAACTCATCGGAAAATTTGCCGACGTGATACTTGCGCGCAAGTAATGACGGGAAAGTAGGGTGGAATACTACCCGTTGCATACCGCAGGATATGCACAACGCAGACTATGCAACGGCTTTCCTCGCTTCTGATTGGCCGTATTATCTCTGGCATGGGATAAAATGAATTAGCATACACAAACTCGCTAACCTTGGTGTTTGAAGCAATTTGATTGGACAATTAATTTGCAGAATGAAACAATGGCCAGGGAAAACTTCCGTTTTTGCGGTTGTGACAGAGGACGAAATCTTAAAAATACCTACTTTTCCTGAATGTGTTGTGTTGTCACTAAGTTTGTATATCTCAGTGACTAGTGGCTTTTAGAATATTCACCTCCATGCTTCGCATGTCACTGAATATTCTCTCACTGTTCACCTCTTCCACCCCCTC
>JAOBYH010062220.1:0-19476 GCA_025403525.1 Umimayanthus kanabou | reverse complement strand
CTACTACTACTACTACTACTACTACTACTACTACTACTACTACTACTACTACTACTACTACTGCTGCTGCTGCTGCTTTAGCAATATGTAAACATTTTACGTCTTGCCAATAAAGCCAGTTGTTACTTACTTACTTTCTTACTTACTTATTACTTACTTACCTTACTTGTTACTGCTACATGTACTGCTACTACTGCTATTACAACAACAACAACCACTGCTATCTATTACTGCACCTATTTATTCTGCTACCTATGCTGCCATTGTATCACTGAAGCTCTTAATGCTGGGCATAGTACACCCAAGATGATGGAACTGAATGGTACAGGATTTAATAGATTTTGGGATAGTTCATTAAAAAAAGATGAATATTGTTTGAATACAACTGCATCATGGTTTTAATTACCACAATAGTTAGTTTTAACCTTACCTTTACGGGTTATGTGGGGAGTAGGGTGGAGTATGTGGATTCGACCCCCTCGTTGATTTTTTTGTTGTAGAAGCTAACAACGTAAGCATGCAGTCTAAGTAGTTAGTCCACAACGTATCTTTTGGCAATCAGTTAGTTTGGTTATGACGTCACAATTCCGTCATCTTGGAATCATGGCTGCCGTTTTGGATTTTTGACGACGTCAGAAAATTGCCTTGATTGATTTCAAAGTTGTTAAAAGTATCAGAAATGATCTTAGGTCAGCGAGATCCATGATTTTAATGAAAACCCCGTACTAAACTGCGTTTTTAGAAAAAAGGTTAGTTGTTTTATGAAATGTTGATAGTTAGAAATACAGTTGCGATGGAAAATTCAGAAAGCTTCGGAAAGCTAACTCGTATTGTTTTGGAATAGCATTAAATAATGCCTTAGGGGAACCGATTCGCTCCCGTCCTAAAGGCAGGGTTAAGAAAAAGATAGGTGTGGTCAATGTCAACTGAGCTTAATCTTGTACGAGGTCAAATTAATGAGTTTTATTTATGTTGGTTTCACGGCTCATTTTCCAAATGTTTCTAATATTTCAGTCCATGTTACATCCCCCACGCGTTGAGTTAGTCCTGCCTAAAGGCCCTTGCAATGGTCAAAATCGTTGCGAAACTCGCTGCAACAATCAGTAGAATCAAGTTCTATTTTTCTCAACGGTTGTGGCAATCGTTTTGAACATTGCAGCGTGCAATGCCCCCTTTACAGCACGTCTTGTGATAGTCTCTGAGACTCGAATCGTTGCAAGCTGTACGAAGAATGCTACACCGTGTAACATCCCTTTTCATGCAGCAGCAACGATCTTGCTGCAGGGAAATTTGCAGCGTGCAACACCGCCTTAAACCTTGAATCCCTCATATCTACAGTCCCTCCTTCAAACTCTATAAACCTTGCATAGTATATTTGTACTATACATAGCATTACCTAACAGCTCGGTTTAACTACTGCAAGTATTTCTCCCAAACTTTAGGTCGACAACATAACTAACTTAGAGACATTAACCAATCTAACCGCAGCTAGCACTTGGTAGAGATATTCAAAGTGCACAAAATACCCCCCGTCTTCTTTAAAGCTTCGGTAATCACACCCATTCGCCCTTGTGCTCTCTCAGAACAGCTTAGTAGCGAAACGCCCTCCATATCCATATGTCTACAGACAATACGGCCTTACCAGTTGCTATGGCAACGAGAAGTGGCATTAGATGATGTCTTAGGTGCGATTTAAATTGTAATTTAGTACGGGTTTTTGCAAGTCTAGTGAATGAGACTTGAGAACTTAACACATTCACCCGTTACGGTAATAGTCAAGTTTTATGCCTTATCGGCATTTGAAGTCAGACAGGATTACCACAACTCCACAAGTGGGATAAAAAAACTTTTGTTGTCGTTACATTTCTTGATTCTTCTCGCTGTGTGCGAAAGAACAAAGTTAGAAACAGTACGTTTTATATCACGGTAAAGCGACTCCGGCATGTGAGATTTCAGTGCTGTTTTGCATGGGCTTGCAGTGTAGCTTAGTTTAGTTTACACCGGTATGTTTAATAGTTGATGTTTGAAGTTGTGAAGTGATTCATTCTTTCTTTCAAAATGTGAATAGAATACATCAGCAACTCCATTGTCCTCTTTTAAAAAGTGTATATGTTCAGACCTAACAACTGCTTAAGTTTTAAATTTCAACTGGAGTGAAATTAGACGAGCATTTAACGCAGGGTATGATTTAATGTAATTGTAAAGACATATTGCTTTCAAATCTACCAAGTTCAATTACTTTTGTTCGACCTTTTGGTTTTGGTAAAAATAACATGTTCCAAAGTGTTGAAGTAGTTTGACCAGAAAACAGAAATTTGGAACTGATCGCTTTAAACACGAAACCAGACTATTCACACGTCACTTAAATTGCTAAGCACTGTTAAGATTTGACTTACCGACGTGCGGACGGGACGATACAAAAAAGACCCATTTTAACAAAAAAAAGTCATACTACTGTCATTGGCATTCACCCAAATTATTCGAAAAACACAGTTATCAACCGGTAAAGTACTTAAAGTACACAACACTGACGAACTCGACCTGTATGAGGGATTGTTAAAAACCAATTAAGTATTAAAATGTCTAGTTTAAACCATTTACTCTAAGCTCCTTATAAATTGACTCAAACAACGGCCCACGGACCGAAGAACAAGATATACCAAATTAAAATTCTTTCGCTTAGTGGTAAGCTTTGTGAACTCGCAAATAGCAAAATTCAATAACGTTTTATACTTTTCACAGGAAAAGATAAAATATTATGAAATGGTATGCTCTGTATTATTCACCTGAGAGCTGTGTTCAAAGATAAACTCCAAGAAGTCGTAAACGGCGAAGGAAATAAGGCGGCTGCATTGGAGGCTAGTCTAAATACTTCAGTCATTTTTTTGTGAAATGACATAACTCATTAGACGTGAAGGTTTAGTAATTAGTTTGTAGCTTTTGTTGTTTATTTCTGTTTTCTAGGCGTTGTTGAAATTTGGCGCTCGCTTCAGTTTTTTGAACTATTTGCTGGAAGCAAACATTCAGCTCCTTGCTTGCCGGGTCTCAACCATCGCAGTCTTCGCTAATGAATGTCATCACAACGGTTCGAAAACAGCTTTCTCTTCATCGCTATTGCGTGCAGTAACTTAGTTTGTGTCGACAGCTCGCTCAAGGGGATATTCATCAATTCATCATATGAAAAGACACATTCGCTATCTTTCAACTGAATTCATGCATTGACGCATTAAAATTCCGGTCACTTGACAAGCTTTTGGCAAAGTTCTTTATGTCGCTTTCGGCTCCTTTTTTTTTGCATCATTTTCAAAGATTTAACACTTAAAAATAGGTTTTCTCAAGACCCCCCCAAAGATGTTGTAAGAATCGTTTTGGCACGCGACTGACGAAAGATGTTTCCCTTATATCACGTACAAACGTCTCTTCTTTATGAATTTTTTTACAATTTGAGCGGGCGCGTTTCTTTCAATCTTAAGTGCAAGCTGTGCTCTTTGAGAGCTCCTTACTTAACGCATCTATGATTACTCTTTTAATGCAGCACCTCACGTTTTCAGGCATGCATGAGACTAATTGATTCCTGGGGTCTGGTAAATGTTTTTAAAATGCCTTGAAACTAGAACTGCAATTAAAATACCATATTTGGAGAGTACAAGCAGTGAAGACATAAAAACCACTGGGCGCACAGCTAAAAACAGGTGGTAATGATTTATGTGGGTCGCGCGTAGAGTTCATCAAAAGACCTGCAATTTAGCAGTGTTGACGGAACACTGAGATATTTTATCCAACTCCTATCATTAAATTGTTTGAGGGCAAAGCGACAAATGTTATTTCGTTTGTTTTTAGCTAATCACTTGACTTACCGTCATAGTGCTAAACCCCAAGTTAAGACTGAGTCAACAAAGCAAAAGCAATCGTTACGATCTCCCAAATTCTTTTTTTGCTACGCAATTGGGTTACTGAGTGTACGCCTCAATCTCTATCGCTATTTGCATTCGATGATAATTTTTCGTTTTTCGCATTAAAAGAGCTTAGGTTATCGCATAAAGCACACCAAAACATTCTTTGTGGCGGTTGTACGTTATCTAAAAGATATTAAACATTCCTGTCTCCGTTTTCATAATCCGAGCCAAATGTTATCTTGAGATTCACAAAGTTTTTACCCAAGAGGATGGGCTGCAGAACTCTGCAAGGGATTTTAATGTGAAAATCTGTGACACTGCGGTGAGGATTGATCAATTTAGCTGAGGGCAGATTTACAAATTGTATTTGATCGGTTCATGAATATTGACTGTCTTGGGTAATCGAGGATTCATTTACAAATCGTTTACACAATTGCCCGAGGACAACTTTGAAGAATGAACCGGGCGCGAACAGCTCAGGCGACATATTTACTTTTTCATCTGCCGAAGGCATGAACATACTTGTCTTTGAAGCTGCACGGGCCTCGCACGAGCCACATCTCAACTTCACTTGATGATATTTGTGACGGGTTATCATTAACTTCGATAACGTATCGCTCGAATTACTGTTTGTCATGTTCTTTCTTCGCCTCTCATGATCTACCCCGGCCAGCTCTCCCGGTCAGTTAACATGGGCTTCGGGTTAAACCTGACACTACCTTTATAATAACACTCACGAGTCATTCAAACGGTTATAATTTTGCTCCTTAAGTATTTTATTTTCCATTCGTTTACGCGGGGCTCTAACAAACTTGTGAGCAGTTAAAAACTCGTTTGAATACTTTGTGTTGTGTGAAAATGGCGTGAAGATAAAGGATTGTTGTTTTGTTTCCATAAGAATAAATAAGATCGCTTTTTATTTACACACGGGCAATGAAAAAACAAACCTGACGCCTCAGTAACACGCCGGAGACAATTCGTTCTTTGAGAGAATTTCAGTTTTTCGGTAATAGTTCAACTTGGTAATTTTATACCGATGTTGTTAATGGTTTTTAACGATTTCAATGTTCTGTTAAGTTTCTTTATGCAAGGGACTGGGAATGTTTTAAAAATGCCAGCGGCTTTCGGTACAACCTTGATTCGGGTCACAACTCAACACTACTGGGGCAATCAGAGAGAATTATTAGGTGTTAATTCAGGCAATGGGACAATAATCCGCAGTGTAAGACTTTGAATTTACAATCCGTCCCTTTAGAGGTACCGCGGCAAGGAATGCTCCCTGCGTCTCATTTATCTTCCGTTAGCAGCAAACACGAAAACCTTCTGTCGTTTCATATAATTAAAGTCTTGGAAGCACCATCAAACTTTCTTCTTTTTGTTCCAGTCATTTGCTTTTTAAACAAATCCTAGATTCTCTAATATGATTATGCAAAAGACCCAACTTTGGCTGGCTCCTAAACAAACAAGGCCGCGTTACTAAATTGAAAAAAATAAAAATTGACACTTCGAATAATGCCGGCCTTTATAAGTTCTTAACGTGACTGTTGATGAAGGCGATGAAAATCTGCGGGCTGTAGAAAGCCATATGTACACTCCGAATTGGGTGACAACAGTCTTTCGCTCTCAAGCCGGACGCCAGTGATGAGTCCTAAATACAACTGGGCTGCTATCGGCGCGTGTTAAAATGAAGAACATTGTACAGCTGTCCATCGATGGACTTTTGCGCAAATCCCAGTAGAAAGTAGCGGTCTGCAGGCAGAGAGCGCGCAACTTGTTCGATGGATTCTACAGCCGTTCGTGATTGTACTGACAATCGCAATCTGCGCAGTCGATGACACCAGCTTCCTCATTAAAATCCAGGCGAAATGGCCTTGTAGCTCGTCTTATTCACAGCCGCAGCGATCAACAACCATGTCATCATACTTCTTATAAACCATAACGTTATTTTGGTCTATGTACAGCATACTAATCCCCTTAAGTTTGTTGGGAACACAACACGCTCTCGGCGCTCCCTGTGGTTTGACTGCATGCCATAAAGTCTGTACAACAGCATGGTTTGTAGGCTTTAGATAGTGTCCGATGGGGTAAACACAGGGACCATCACAATAATACGCGTTATAGCTACGCGGGAAAATAATCCAGCTTGCCCAACCGAGCTGTTTAAAGTTCACATACAGAGGTCGGCGACGACAAAACTGTTTCCTTCCTTTGCGTCGTTTTCGTTTGGCTTTTAATCCTCGTCGAGACTTTTTCTTGCCGTCTTTTCTCTCAGCCTTCTTACTCGTAACTGATCGTTTGACTCGCGAATGTGAATTATTCTCATTGCTGCCTTGAGGTTCAGGTTTATTGGAACGGGAAGCATCTTCGGGGATTGCGTTACTTGCCAAAGTATTGTGAACCTTGGACAACTTTGTGGATTTTGCTCTTCCGTCGTTAGAAAACACGACAAGCAGTGCTTGTTGATTGTGGGTTCGCCCCTCTTTCGTAAAGCCCAAATCTTCCGGTGGAATCAGTCGTCCACTAAGCAAAGACTCTACCTGCAACTGCAGTACAGAGTGCACCATTTTAGTTCGCGAACTCTGCCACATCTCAACCGCTCTTTTGACATTGAAAACGTTCCATCTTGGTTCAAGATCCGTAATGTCAAATGTAAACGCATCGAGTTGTTCTTTGTTTCGGGCTTCGTATGGGGTGTAATTATGTTGATTATCAGCACGAGTTCTGAGAAGTATAGCCTTGTATGTCACCCCATGTTGATTCACATACGCCTTCTCCCTCCCGGCCACGGGTAGTCTCAAAATTCGAAGCTCTGCGGACACAATCTTGTCCGAAGCGGGAATTGAAGACACATTGAAAACAAATCTCTTGTGATACTTGTTTGGTGCGGAGTTGTCAAAATGTTCTGGAAATCAAAGCCATCCAGTTACTAAAGACATGTTTGGACTGACTCAACAATAAAGAGATGAGATATAAAAATCTTGAAATCGTTAAACAAATACAAACACACAAAAACACTTAGGACAAGAAGATAAGAGAATTTACAAACGAACTTACCCTGGTCTACAACACCTCGCACCGTACTGACCAGCTCGGCGTTGCTATGTTTTCCTTTGGAGAGAGATTTGTACAAGTCCAACATGAAGACATGTGGAATAACTTTGCGGTTTGGCCTTGGAAGGTCCTCGAGCCCCATAAGGTTTAACATTTGCTTCTTAGTAATTTCTAGTGCCCTTTTTCGCAGAACAGGATGCTTCCACGTTTCCCAACGAGCGGCCAAGCCGCGTGCAGCAGTCCCCCTCGTTCCATCACAGCAAGCTTCAGTTTTAAGAGCCCACAGGATACACGATAAAGCCAGTGAGATGTGTAGAAAAGAATGCCTTTCCAACCTCCTCATATTTTCTGTTTTCAGTGAGTGATACAAGGCTTTGTGCTGCGAACCAATGCTTTTAATCCTGCTTATTTGCAACACACAAAGCGCTGTTCTGTTTGGTCACTCGGAAAGATCCTCGCGTTGGAAAACAATCATTCTTGTAGCCCAGTGGACATGAACGTAAAGTGATCGAAATTTATTTATTGTCCGGCAATTAAGTTTTTCTCCAGTTACGCCCAAACGACAAAGGATGTTTCACCCGAACTAATTGTTCGAAGTGCGGGATGTGATTTTATCAAAAAAGCCCGTGTGATATATAACTTGCGATTGGTCAAGTCGTAATGTGATCGCATGCATGAAATTAAATTACGTTTAGACAATGTCATTGGTCGGCTCTCAAACAAACACCACAATCTTTTCAAAGTCCTTGATATGGTTCAAGGCTTTTGTATGTTTAAAAACAAAGATATTTACAAAACCGTGGGCATTTTATGAACTTACATTTATGCAAAATGAATAGTGTCTGACATTAATTTAAAAATGAGACAATATTTGTACTCTTCAAGAGGGCATGTAGTTTGCCGAGCCCATTAGAAAGAAAACGTTCACAGGAAGAAGTTTGACATTGGACAGATAGTACTTGTCAAATTGAAGACGCATAATTGACATATTCCAAAATGCGCCGAAACTGCTCTTCGTTTTAGCCCGGAAATAGGACATATCCGTGTCTCATCTTCTATAAATATGAAAAAGGCATTTCCTGTGAAAATAGTACACACAATTCACACAAAATGCGTTTGATTGATCAGATGGTTTGTGGCTATGAGAACAGGAAACACGTATAGTACATGATGTGAAATCAGGAGTCGCTGGAAGTGGAAGCCGAGAAACGAAACCGGTTTTTAAAATGGCTCGGCCTGTTTGCCTTTGATAGGAGCTTCAGTTGTTTGTTATGACAAACACACACCGCGAGAGCTACAGGGTTATCAGCAGATCTGAAAGAAAAGAGTTTTAAAGGTTTGGAGTGTGCGAGCGAGTAATGTCCGTCATGGCCCCTTTGGGAAAACCGGACAATAGAAAGGCTCGATTCTGCGCCTGCGCAAATCCCTTTGCTATCAGTGTTTCTAAAAACAAATGTCAGCACATAACAGTCAACAAAATCCTTGACTGATGGACTGTGAAAAATAACAAACTTGATCCATCTGTCATAAGATTTCATGTGTTTCTATTTGCTTTTCACTATCCAATATTGCGACCAGATTGTCACCCGCGTTACCCGGCCGGATTTTGCAAACTCCTTTGGGCGCGCGCACGTCGGACCCAAGTGTGTCATGTGTGACTCCTTTCGCAGATCAGATCAAACTTCATTTGGTACCAAGAGCCTAGTTTGCAGCAAGTGCATCAAAATGCAGTCTTCCAGCATATTTACTAATTTAGTCTTATCGCACCGGCTAACCAATTAATGATCGTACAGCGCGCTTCACATTTCGCCACCCACATTGACCGTCCTCTCTTTTCAGACAAGTTCTGCTTATCTGCTAATGAGTGCAAAACCACTGAGCCCACTGACACACTCTATAAAAATCTTCAGGAAAGAAACATTCGTAATATCCAAAATAATATACCACGCAAAACTTTTTGCCGTGTTTGAAGCGGATCTACCATGAAGTAGACTCCGGCCTTAGTTTATTAATTGCTTTGAAAATTCATCAAAAAAATTTTTTTGGACTTTTATATAATTCGTTTTCAATTCTTACTTATTTTTATCCAGTGAAGTTCTAAAACTATACGTGATCGAGATTTCAGTAAGTGGGGTCCCGTTTACTTTCAATAAACTAATGTTTTGAATTTCTCAACAATGTTTACACTACTAAAACATACACAAACGTCGCTGACAGTTCTTTGTTGGGGTTGTAAAACTATCATTCTTATTACAAAACTTCTCTCCCTCTCTTTGTAGTCTTTGGAATGTTCGCTTTGCAAACAATCGCGGCGTAACGATATAAAGTTGCTAAGTGGCTTAAACCGATGGGAATCTTTTTGGAGAGCCGCAACAGGGCGAGGGGTGACAAGCGCCTGTGTGATAGATTACTCGCATCAATCTTGCCTTGAGAAAGCTTTACAACGCCTAATTAAATCAAAAAAATGAATTTACAGATCGTGGGAGACAAGATTATTTTCATCTGCGTTCGGGGATTGTTGTGTACTGAGATCGAAAATAACATCTCTTTAATTCAGATAATTCTGTCACGGTGACATGTCACTCAGTCAGTTCCTACCACAAAGATAGCCTCGCGTCGTAAATCTTTTTGGAAGATTACATTTATAACCTTGGATAATAACTTGATGTTTTTTGTCTGCCACACTGCAATCTCAGGTGATTAATCGCAGGAAACTGACAAGCGATATTTGGAGTGCTTTCAGGCCAGGGAGCAGAGGCGGTCTGTTAGCTTTGCGGTCGTTAATCAAATCGCTGTAATGCAATTAAGAGTGCTTCATTAACATATTATCACCCAATCCTTCTACATTAGAGATCCTGCTATCCGGCCAAAACCAATGATTGTATAGTTTATAGATTTCAGTTTATAGTTTATGCACGGTTGTAAGTTGTGAACAGAAACAAAACAGACTCACAGTTTTGCGAAACTGACTTACCCAGGAACATCGGTGAAGTTGGGACTGCTCTAAACTTCTGTCATACTATTTGCATTACGCATAGCTCACTCTTTTGAGTTTGAGTACTCTGATATACAGAGGTTCAGCCCTCAAAATCCTTCTCTGAGCTGCACTGATGAGCCCTCAAAGGGCAAAACAGTACTGTCTGCAGATTGAGAAGTAAGATATTTATATGGCTTTATAGTTTATATTATCATGGCACGGGTCTGATCCCATGTATAAATATCTTACTTCTCAATCTTCTGCAGATTGAGAAGTAAGATATTTATATGGCTTTATAGTTTATATTATCATGACACGGGTCTGATCCCATGTATGAAAAATCTTAGCAGTCCAGGTATTAAAGGTAAAATAATATGGCTACACGGTGAATCAACTTTATATTCTTCAGAGCCCACTTTCAAGGGGAAAGCCCTGGCCCTGGGATCCAGGTTGACGCTTCTTCTCAAACCTCCCTATAACGTTATCAGTACTCTTTCCCGGACTCCGCTTTGCATTGATGCACAAGCTATTCAGTCTGACTTCTGTATCTCATCTTGTTTCGGACACCTATGGAAAACCCATCGGAGAAGATTCAGGACCGAGGCAGTTCTAACTCTCCTCTTCAACGAAATATTGCGAAGAAAGTTGCATGGAAATCAATGGAATGGTCTTCTTTTTGGAACGTTGCGAGTGAAGTTGCAGCGCCGGATGACACGACAACAACAACAATAACAACAAATTCTGTTTTATTTTAAGTTTCGCAGTTCTAGAATTACTTTACAAAAGAAATGCTATATCTAGGTGTAAGTTGATGTAAAGGAGAAAGAATTAAATTACTAAATATCGGCGGTGCATTTTGGAAACGTCTAGTTTCTATAAGGTAACCTTAGCTTTTGCAGTTAAACTTTAGTCATGTTTTGTCAGAATTTTTTGTAGACATGAAGAAAAAGATTAGCAGATACTTTCGGAGGGATCGAATGGTTATTTAATGCAGTGTGAAAATGCAGATGAAACTGTTTCGTTAATAGATTCTTGACTTTTTAGAGAAGTTATAGACAATAGTAATGTTGCTGACAGGTTTCAGCTCATCTGACAAGTGTTGCCATAAATCATTTGCCATGGCTTTAGTAGTCTGCTTGCAAATGTGTGGCTTATAGAAGTTAGCTTTAGAAGCATATTTTGTGTTTTGTGTGTGTGTGTGTGTGTGTGTGTGTGTATGTGTTTGTATACGTCACAAGCATAGCGGAATTGTTGTTCAAAGATGCTAGGTAGTCTACTACAGCTCGCAACGCTCTGTTCTCATGAATGCATGTTGCAAGCAAAAACTGCAGCGACTGTTGTTAGTTCTAACTCACTCCACTATTGCCTGTTTGTAGTAAGAACCGGATAGAGTACAATTGAACATACAACTGAAAAAATATCATCTGTAAAGAATATATATGTAGGAAATCTTGGGAAAATAAAACTGAATCGTCTTCAAAGTTGGAACTGTGGACAAATGAAGCACGGCTTTTCTTCCGAAGAGTGTTTCAGTGAAGTTTCAGTACCTGTATATTTCGGCCAAAAACAAACTATATCAGACTTCAAACCAAAAGTCATTCTCTTCTTGTCTAGCCCTTAGGATCCCAGGAGGGTCACTTTTTCTTTTGCCAAATTTTGAATATATTACTTAAGAGTAGTATTATTGATTCACAATAGTTCTAAACTTACATTTCTGGAAGGTTGTAAAATAAGGATTCTACCGTGCAAAGTGTACAACAGGAACAACAAAAACTGGCCGAGAGGCTGCCCTTTCTTCTTCTTCTTCGTCTACCTCTTCACCTCCTCTTCGTCTTCGTCTTCTTCAAAATCAGAGTCCAGCTCGTTGTCAGACTGTATGTGCTCCATTGAGTCCATAACATTCGCAATACGCAAATCATCTTCTAGCTTCATCGATAAAGTCATTTAATTTGGACCTTAGTTTGGCAGTATTTAAATACAGCCGCCGCCATATTTAAATACCCTCACACAAAAACACATTTCCAGAAAGAAAACACAGATATTTATACTTCCAAATATGCGAGAAACGAGCGATTTTAGATTTTCTACTAATCCGCCATTTTGAAAAAATCTAGGCCCAGTCTTACTCGGTTTGTAAACTACGAGCGAAATACGAGAACACATGGCACTTTCCCACGTATGGGATCCTAAGCATGCAAGGGCTAGACTTAAAACACCACGCGAAAATATAGAATTTGTGAGTTTGCGATCTAAACGAATTTAAGAGCGAAGTTCATCTTCTTTTCTATTGCACCCAATACACACTGAACTTAAAGGGTCATTAGGGATGTGTTCAATTTCAACAATTTCGTTAAGAACATCTTTTGCACAAATGTAGAAACCCACAATACTTTATCCATTGAATTTTATTAAGAAGAGTTTCACAAAACGAAAATTCACCATCTCCGAATTGTTAAGATTAGCTTTAGTATGGATAATCGAATATAACGTCGTCCAATTTGGGAAAAATGCATGCGTTTTTTTTGTCAAAAGAAAAACTGAAAATATTTTTTTTTAAAAATTGAATAATGGGGCTTTTTCAATGGTCGAGTTGGGCCGATGACCAACTTACTTTTTTTACTTGGCCTAAAACAAATGAGATTTAATAGGAATCCAGCGTAGCTCTTGCAACATCTTACTATCTTACAAGTCAGAATTCGAAAGTCCGGAAATGTCCCCCAATGTCAAATTCTGCTACATGCATTCCAACTATTCTTAACTAATGTTTACCCGAAGGCTTAACAAGCAAAGTATTCTAAACTTGTCCTCAAATATCCCGGAAATCACGTTCTAGTTAAAGTAAAGGTTGTCTGCTGGTTTGCGCGCACCTGAGTGGGATGGGAAATTGGAAAATCTTTTTTTGTGGTGAGTATAAAGCTTGGGCTTAGCTGTTTGGTTTGCGTGTGGTAAGAATTTTTAATTTACCGCCCTTCGGATTAGACAGATTATAAAAACAACTACTTTTTTAGTAAATGAGTTTTCTTGGCATGTGGTCAGTGGCAGTTTCTAGTTCAATTTAGAAAACTCTAAGATATCTCACAAAACCAAAGTTCTTTGCTCAACATTTTTGTAAATCTATCATTTCAAAGGTCTGAAACATGTTGTAAGCCGCGATAGTTAAAGGTATTCCTAATATTCAGTTGAAGGGTTGTCATGGTAATAGTACTTAGTTCCTCGATTTAAGAATCAATACGTGAAGTTATCTAAAAACACTTTGGTTAAAATTCTTCCTGAGCTGAGAGGAAGCAATGATTCGTTTGAACCATTGCCAAGGCAAGAACTGAAGAAGGTTAATCTTTCACCCAAGCATGTCCTATTCAATTAATGTTTGTTTGCAATTCTGAAAAGGACTGTTGCTGGTTGTAACTAACGTTTCGACGACCTGTGTGAAAGTCATCTTCAGAATGACTCTGGAGATGGCTTCCACACAGGCTGTCGAAATGTCAGTCACACCCAACAACAGTCCTTCTCAGGATTGCACCAACCCGGACGATCACCCAACCACAAACATCGACTCACCTGGGTTCAGATCTTTCACCCTTGCAAGTCCTATTCAATTAAAGACGATTTGGGAAAACCAAACAGTGCCCTAACTTTCGAACCAGGTGTCAAAAGCCCATCTACATTATCATCCATTTGCCTGTCTTCAAGAGTGTAACAGTTTGATGTCAACTATTTGTGCAATTTAACAGTTGAGAAGTTTGTATAAAATTGTATGCGTAATGGGTATGGTTAGACGGGATGGTAGTTATATTGCCTTCAGTATATTTCAACGATGTTTGGCTTTTTGCCGTAAACGAGCTCGAGTATTTTAATTTAAAGCTTTGGAGTTTCGGGATCAAAACAAGCAGAAAGCATCACGACGGGTCTTAAGGTGACCAGAAAGTGTCTATTGCAGATTTATCGAAAACTGACGTTTAGATTTTTAACGTAATTCTTTACTTTTTTGTTTTACTGAAACATTGTATAAAACTGGAACATCATGGAATTGTTACTTCCTATCAAGCCCTACTTATACTAAGGCAGGAAATGGCGCTTGAAAAGAACTCTCCAAGATCATTATATTGGATTATTGGTTAACCATCTTGCACTGGAGAAACTGTGGTGTCTAAATGAGGAGTTGTAAATCCTACTTCCGTTTTACTTAACAAACATCTCAAGGAAATTGAAAGATTCCTCTTAAGCTGTAAGTGTGAAATTTAGCAGAGGAAATCCTTGTCTAACGGATGTAGGAGAGAGAGATCAATACTTTTGTTTACTGAAAAGACCCGACTTGTGGGGGATGGGGTAGGGGTCCATACAGCCCACCAGCCCCAGTGGAGAGGTTGAACGTTTTGTCACCAACTATCCCTCAAACTTACAAGGAAAACGTCAAGTGCTAGCCAATCAGAGCGATGTCACACCTACTCTAAAGTAACCGTTTTCAGCAATGGAACCACTTTAGGTATCCTACTGATGATCAGTTAGTGATTTGTCTTTTGTATCTGCAAAAATATAGTAGTTGTCTGTATAGTCTTATACTATAAAGTGTCGCATGATTTTTACAGTAGCGTTCGTTGTTGCTTGCTTGTTTGTTTCGTTGAAGAAACGAATTCCGTAAAATTTGACATAAAACAGATATGCAAGTCCTGGTAACTAGATATTTATCTAAGCAGTTGCATGCCAGTTTAGTTACAACTCT
This sequence comes from Umimayanthus kanabou, assembly GCA_025403525.1. Taxonomy (NCBI): domain Eukaryota; kingdom Metazoa; phylum Cnidaria; class Anthozoa; order Zoantharia; family Parazoanthidae; genus Umimayanthus; species Umimayanthus kanabou. The sequence goes on along the minus strand of JAOBYH010062220.1, from coordinate 4,832 downwards.
AGCTGATAAACAACTTTTAAAGACAAAATGTTTTAATAATTGGTAGGTTTTAAAATTGTGGCCATTTTTAGGCAATTTGCTCTTGCGAGGTTTTCTAGGATGGTGCCATCGGGTTCTAGCTGATGAACATGTACGTACATAGTGTTGTTTCTTTACAATCAACTTTTAACTTTCGCATTTAGTGTTTCATATCACAATTAAATACAAATGAGAACATTTTGAGGCTGAAATCCTAATTTCTTTTGAAGAAGCCGGCATTCAGTCTCAGCCCCAAAAAACAGATTCGGGTATTTTTCAGATGAATGCAACCTCTGACACTATGTTATCTTCAAGATCGTGGGGGATTATAGAAGCCGTCGGTGTCGCATCTAAATTATCGAGATGATGATAAAGGTGGAGCAATTGTAAAACTTTATACATATTAGGGTCAGATTCTGATGATATTTTCCTAAGTCCCACTGATTTTAGAATACCGAGAAGCTGTCTAGGTATGTGGAAAATATCTTTATGGTGGGAGTTGCATGTGTGGCATGTTGAGGATTGTTCAGAGAATCGTAACAGATAGGGACAAGATAATTTAGACAAGTAATGAGAAGAAGACATTGCTTGTAATCTCTATGGAATTTAGAAGAAGAGAGCAACCCTTGGTACTTTTGAACACATATAGCAGCACAACTGAATTTTGTGTAAATAACCAGGCTGGAATTTGCTCATGTGGAAAGCTCGATAAAAACTGACAATTATAAAAGTTTGGATTTCTGAAGCTCAGTGCTGACAACAACCAGACATGCTTTTTGGTTTTTTAGAGCTATACCAGACAATACCAGGATTTGATAAGTCATCAGCAAAACAGCAAGAAAATAACTTCAGAGTGGCAGACAATTTCACAAAGTTGTTTTTTAAAACAGAGAAAGAGAAAATAGAAACTGACTTTTCTTTTCATAATCCATTTTCCTGAGACTTCATGTATATATAGACCTATGTTGGCCTTTTGACAAAGCGTTGATCCAAAACGATTATTCAATATAACCAGAAAATTATGCATGTCATGTATTGGAGAAGGGATGAAAGGATTAAGCTGAAAGGGAAGGGTGAGACATGTTCGAAGGAGGTCTGACATGAAAAGAGGGCGAGCAAAGAGGAGAGTGATGGATGACAAGGTCATACCACTCTCAATTTTTATACCCCATGGCCAACAGCTAAGACTCTTACCAGACACAAATGTTTTTGAAGAACGCAATTAAGTCTCTCATTATCTGAAAAAGTAATTTTCCAAGTGAGCAGAATTTTAAATTCTTTAAGTTGTAAGGCTGGTTCTTGAAATGTTTTCGTAAGTTGTTAAACTGGTGTTTAATGCAAGTTGTAATTGCTTCCTTTGAGCGAAAAGGTTTTCATCATTCTCACCACAACCAGTTGAGTGTTGGCACAAACTCAATTCCACGCGTTGACTAGAGAATTTTCAATAAAATGTTCCTTGATGCAGGTATCTATCCCACAATCCGTAATACTGGCAGCGAAACTGTTGGTCTGAAAAACCATTATTGTTAAGAAGTATTATTAAAGCAATGGCAAAGTGACACAAGTTTACTTCCATGCGCGCTGAAACGATTTTCGGCAGCCAAACTATTTCGGACAATATACACGGATGTTTTTATCCCATATCAATTCCATATCATAATCCGTCAGTAATGTTATAAGTGAAACTGTTGAGTTTAAATACAATTACGGTAACAAAGTAAGAGTCTAATGGCACGTGCTGACAAGGAAAGATTTACCCATTAGCATCTGTTAGCAAGTAGTTAAAATAGCTTGAAAAGCATTTTAAACTTCATCAACCCAGACCCGAGTTGGTGGCAGTTGAAAAAAAAAACTTTTGGCAGCAACAAACCAACTAAGAACCAATTTTAAAAAAAGTAAAAATTCTTCAATTTAACGTGTTATTTTTATTGTTGATGATGTTGTTGATGATGTTGTTGTTGTTGTTGTTGACAACGATGTTAATGTTGTCAACACTAGCAATCATCCACCTATGTAAATTATCAGTTGTTATTAATCTGTATTGTCGTCGATATACCCATATTATTAATACAACTACGTGCCCCAATTTTTAAAACAAAGTAATCAAATAGAAGAGAAACGATTTTATTAGATTGTAATTACAAGATTAATCATTTAATGATTCAGTGCGAGCCGATATGCTCAAATAAACAGATCTCATATCCCGTCTTGTTACAAATGTGTCATCGGTTCAGTGGTATTGATGAAACTACACCATCCAGAACACGTGCTCAGTGCTGCTTCAGTTACTACGCAATTATCTAAGACTGTTTTGTCGAGCATGACCTGCAAAAACTGGACAAAGTATTTGGACTAATTCCGGTACTTTTTAAAAGTACTATATTTGGCATATAGTATCCTCGTAAAATGAAAATGCATATTTTAATCGCCAGTGCAGAAAAGAAGCTGCAACGAGAAAACAATCGAGAAGCAAATATCAAAGTAGTACTTGCTGAAGGTTATCTATCGACAGGAAGTTTGCATCGGAAATTTGGTTACTCATAAGTGTATCCTGGTAAGTATTGTCGCCTTGCAAAGGCGTTGGCTAGTAAGCAAATGCTGTAGCGATTACTCTCGATTTTCCAGCGTCACCCTGATGAGAAAATCCTTTGGCTGGGAGACACTGGAGTACCGTAAACATCAAAACACGTAAACAATGACGTTTAAAGGGACTAATCAATAAATTCATCTGTCCTTCCCCTCTTCTATTAAATTCGCTGGTAGCAGAACTCGATCAAAACACCCTTTTGAGCTGAGGTATATTGCTACCTATACAAACGCACAGTACTCAGTAGTGATCCCCCACGTGTCATTACATTCTGGAATAGCCTTCCCCAAGCCACTGTGACAGCAACTTCAACCGACGTCTTCCAAAAACATGCTCTCCCAATAGTTGGATATTTCTGCAACGACAATTAGTACATGCATTTTAAATATCATGAAACTCTTTGTTTATAATCAGTTTTTTAATTTAATTATAATTACTGGGAGATTTTATGTGATTCCACGTATCACCCTTGCTCCACCACTTCTTAAAGGATTATTTGAAATTATGACTAAAAAAACGCCAAGTGCTTATCAAGGTTCAAGGAGTTGTTTGCATAGCAAAGCTGAGACGCTTATTGCGAGATTCACCACTGAATCATTCATATCCCTTTGGAATTAAAGCTTCCAAACGCAAATACAGATGATTTTTCCATCAATAATTAGGTCAAATAAGTACTTACCCATTACCGACCACAAGTAATACTACGACCACGTTTTGACTGCACGTATCCGGGGAAAAACACTGACGTCCTGACACAGATCTCGAATGGGAATGCGATTATCTTATTTTTGATTTAATTAGGAATTTTTATAGAATTTCATTGGTATTCAACTTAAAATCTTTCAAAAACTTAAGGTGGTAGCTACTAAACCCTGTACCCTAGCGGTGATTTGCAAAAAAATGCAACCACTCTCAGCTTTGTCTTGTGTAGTTACTATGGCAATTGAAGTTACAATTTGGCCGTAATCTCTTAGGACACAAATACTGTATACGCAGAGCTAATTCTTTGATGGAAAACCTACAATGAAGTCATCTTTTGGGTCGTTATTGTTGTTTTTCCAGTTGGTTATTGTTGTTATTGTAAATGTTGTTACTGTTATTTGTCGTTGTTGTTGTCGTTGTGGTCGCCATCGCAATCATCATCACCATTGTTATTGTTATTCAAGAGTTGCAGTAAAGCCTTCTGCTAACAACAACTTCACAGCTCATATAAATATGACGATCCAAATGAAAGCTTTTGATGAGTACAATCTGAGGGTAATATTGTTTTGTAATTCCAAACCAGCGGATGATCATGAAAACCAAATCCTGACCATTTTAATAAAAGTTCTTGCTGAATACAATCTAATTTATGGGTTATTTAGAGCTTGTTTTTCTGAACCAATGAATCATCCAAATGAATACTCTTGATGAATACATTCTAATGGTGGTACTATTGTGTAATTATGAACCACTTGACGAAGACCCAAAGTGCGACTATTCAAATGAAAGCTCTTGATGAATTCGATTACAAACTGATGATGGTGCACGTGTTAGTTTGTAATTTTGAACCAGTGGAGGGAAAACCACAGCGTGACCATCCAAGTTAAGCTCTTGATGAGTACATTCTAATAGCTGGGTTAGTTGTAATTCTGAACCAGTGGACGAAAACCCAAAAGAGTGACCATTTAAATGAAAGTTAAGCTCTCGATAAGTGCATTCTAATACATGTGTTAGTTGTAATTCTAATCTAGAAGACGAAAACCCAAAATGTGATTGTTCAAACACTGCACGAAAAATTGGATTTGCTCATGTTTGCCATTGTGGCAAATATGTAGCAAATTCAAGTTTGCAACTATAGCAAACGCCACATTTAGCATTTACCATGTTTGCTATAGGTGTAAACTTGAAGTTGCTATATATTTGCCACACTGGCAAACATGAGTAAATCCACTGAATTTTTCGTACAATGAAATGAACGTTCTTGATGAACACATTCTACTGGAGGTACTAGTTTGTATTCTGAACCAATACACGCAAAATAATGTAAATCTGAACCATGCAGTAGACGAAACCATAACTGAGTGTAACTAAATAATAAGTTTCTGATGAGTACGTTCAAATGGTAATATTAGGTTGTAACTACGAATACCCAAACTGTGATCATTCAAATGACAGTTCTGTATAAATATGACTTAATAAATAATGTACATAAATAAATAAATAAATAAATAAATAAATAAATAAA
>JAOBYH010062109.1:0-11887 GCA_025403525.1 Umimayanthus kanabou | reverse complement strand
TCAGGAAGCCTGAGTAAATACGCTCAGCGTGACGGCTGGGGGGAATTAATTTCTCGATACGGCAGACGTGTTTCTCCAAGCGCTTCCCGCGGCGAAGGAGAATTAACGTCTGCGGGCAGGCTAGTAAATCTGTGACAAACTAAACTAAACTTAACTGTACTCAGGGACCTCCAACAAGGCTTGCACTATTAATGGCACTCTTTCAACACACTCGTGCTCCCTCACCACCACGATTTTTAAAACTGCCCTGTGAACCCTGATTTCGTTAAGTTAAAATCTTGTAAGGCTTTGTGTACACCAACTATATTGGGCATAGTTTTCAAGTGCTTTACTGGCACAGCATTTTGTATTGGGCTTCCAGTCTTAAGAATTTTGTAGTTTTGTCTAATTTCCAGCAGAAAGTTTTTTGTTTCTAAGTATGAGACACTGACGTTTCTCTTCACAGCCTCACAATGAAGGTCTGTTTGCATGCCTGGAGATCTGGACAGAGTTTCTGGACTATCTAATTGGCAATGTGTCGAGTGCTCGGAGTGACAAACTTGCTGAGGCCCAGGCTGGTGTCCAACAGTACAAGGAGGTACTTCTGATGTTACTGAATGAGCTGGTAAGGAAGATACAGTTCTGTCATAACCAGTCTCACTTGGAGGAATTGGATGATGAAACATTGGATGACAAGGTGGGTTATCATTGACTAACCAGTGTTGATAATTACAGTATGATGTCACTGTTAGGCTCACCGAGTAGTCTTCAGTTCATTGTTATTGCAAATCTAACTAATTAATGGCTTGTTTTTTGTTCTTCAGAATGAAACTGAGTGGCAGGAATACCAGAGGAACTGTTTGGAGGTGATAGCAAAAATTGCAGAGCTTCTCCCAGCAGAGGCATTTTCGCTATTGGTGAGGAATTGTTATATATCAACCCTTCATCCCTTGTTCTGTAGGACATGAAGGGATCCAAACTGAGATCTTTGACACCGTAACTGAAGAAGCATAATTGAAGTATAATCACACATTTTGTAGCAAAGTCAACTTGGATGTGATCAGATGCAATTTACTTTTTCATTCCATCCAGGTTTACCAACATCTATCTTTTCACAGCTTCTATATCAGAACCAACTTTGGATTTTATCCACGATAGAGACCACTAAGTTGCTTTTGAACATAATTTCATCTGGAAGACGAAATGGACTGCAAGATATACTGCCCCCAAAACATGAATAGAAATTGCGGGAACGAGGCCATAAATACAGACTATCACAGATAATACAGAATGGAGCATTTTAAAAGTCAGTTCTTAAATGGAAGGCACAAGTTCTCAGAACTGGTTCTGGCCAGAACGGTCCTGCTCATGGATCAGAGCCACTCAGTTCTCCCGCTCCAGTTGGCAAAAGTGCAGGAATTTGGAGAGTTGTGGCGGGAAACATATACTGGCCAGAAGGGAAAAATGGAAAGTGACTTTAGTCAGATTCCTGGAGAACTCCTGGATATTAAAACAAAATCCTGCAACCTTTAAAATTAGTGGTTCTTCATTTTATGTTTGATTGTTTGTTTCAATTGACTGCAGCCAAGTGAAACCTACATTTCTATTTGGTATGAGTGCAAAATACTCCTGGAAAAATCCTGGCAACTCATCTGAATAACACTCCTTGAAAGTCCTGGATTTTCAAAATTTTAATGGTTTATGAGCCTTATATCATTACATATCATAATTTAATATTTTTGTGTCTTTTCTTTAGTTTCCTTTGTTTAGTGATAACAGTGGAGTACACTTGGGTCTTTCTCAGTACATTGTCAAAAGCTCAAATGGTAAGTCTGATGTTACAGTTTATTGTAAATTCATCGAACAAAATATCGAAGTTGGAGCTGTCAAAATGGCCTAAAGTTACAAAACACTGCTAGCAGTCACTACCCAACTACTACCCTTGTATTACTTATTTATTCTTACAATATGGATCTCCACTAAGTGTTTAGAACAAGAAGACTTGAACATACATGTAGCCTGCGTAACGGATGTTTTTTTGGGGGGGGGAAAGGAAGTAGAGATCGAGCAGTGATTGAACTGGCGGGTTATGTTCGATATACCAAGTCACAATGAGCCCTGAGTTGGGTCACAAAGAACGCAACAATGTCCTGTTGCTGTGAAACAATGAACAATGGCACCTCACTTGGTATATCGAACATCACCCGAACTTGCCGCCGTATTGGATGCGCGAGCAAAAGGAAAACTTTTTCTCTCCCCAGTTTTCCTTTCGCTCACGCATCCAATATGGCGGCCAGTTCGATCACTGCTCTCTTCCCCCAGCAAAACAGCCACAATGCAGGCTAACATACATGTACACCAAGTTTGTTGTGTTTGCAAAATACCGGGACTTCTAGTTTAAAAGCTTCATTCTGCAAACAGAAAGAAGAAATATTTTTAAAGTGTTATGAAAAATTTAAGCAGAATTAGAAATCAATCTCTAGGTAAAAGAGCAAATTGTAGAACAGGGCTTCAAATGCATGACGAATGACGTGTAAAGGAATAATTACCCGAACTGTCAAAGAGTCGCAAGAGAAAAACAAGCACTACGACACAAAGTTTATAAAAGAACAGTTCAGCTTTTCTTTGTTTGATTTGGTTTAATACTCTGCCATAGTTGCAATATGACTTTTAAGTAATAACGATTCCAGATTGAAATGATTTGCGTGAATTCAATTTCCGCTGAATTGTCTTTTCCATTATGTGTGTGAATTGGATTTCTACCGAACAGTTTCACAATGATTGCGTGAATTGAATTTTAAGGCTGAATGTTTTGTAGATTTTGTGTAATATTGCTGATCACACAAAACCTGCGGGAAAAAAAAGAGTTACTTTTTTAAATCATTAGTCCATTTTGCAAATTGCAATTGTTAATATGTTTCAGTGAAAAAAAAGAAATTGCCGAGCATCATGTAGGATTTGCTCTGTCATCGGAACATCATGAGATTTGAAATATAATTTTTTTTTTTTTTTTTGACCTGGAAAAGATACAGAGTTTACGAAAATATCTTAGGTCATAGTGAAATTATGATATTTCAGTTTTTTTCCCTGTCCGATTCTTCCGATTTGCAGATTGAAATATATCAAAATTGTAAAACAGCTTCTAAAAACAAACTGAGGTTGAATGGATCTTTCCATGTTCATGTAAACTAAAGTAAAGTCGCAAAATTAAAATCCATACAGAAAAGTCATGGAGTTTTGTTCTCAAATTTCTATATGAACCCTGCCATAACAAGCGGCCATGTCAACACAATGGTACAGTTGTAGCCAACCAGAGGTGCCAGTACCTGATTTATTGAAGGGTGTTAAGTTACTTTTTGGTCAGATGGTAAGGAAAATATAAAAAATGCCATTAATGTATTTGGGCTTAAAATTGTCTTTAGTAAATAATAGCGAGAGTGGCTGTGTTTGTAGGAATTTAGTTACAACTACATGTAGCGAATTATTAATATAGTGTCATTTTGGTTTAATAAATTTCAGTTTTATTTGAGTGTTCTTGGTATTCCACTGTTAGGTGCACATCTTAATATTAGTGGAGAGAACGAGTGTCGACGGCTTCACTGCACCCTGAGAGACTTATCCACAATGGAGCGTGCGCTAGGGCGGCTGGCTGAACACTTCATTGGAGAAGTGAACTTTGCAAACCGGTTCAGCGACGGGGAAGCCATAGTTGAAAGGTAAGGCGAGTTTATCGAGTGTGCTTTCAGAGCTTGAAATTACTAATTCTATCAAGGCTACACAGCAACTGCAATGGATGCCTTTGCCTAAATGCTGTGGTGCCCAAGAAAAATTGTCGCATCAAACTTTTTATGGACAAGACTGCCGTGCCCACAGTGTAAAGTAGTTCAAGTCCTGTATAGTAGTTAAATAGGGAAGATGTCCACAGTGAAGCTACACTACTCTGCTTTAAAATATAGACTTGTCAAACTATGACTGATCCTAGTAGTTGTTGACGTGAGTTTTTGTTCTTATAACTTGCATTTTCAAAGGAAATAATCCCTATTCCAGATTGGAGGGGCCTGGTTTGTTGCATCTAGGACAGATTGTTTGCTAGGTTTCAGGATTGTCTGGGTTGTAACTTGTGGTACTGTAAGGCAGCAGTGTAGTATTTCTTCTTTATAAATTGTGATACCCCATTTACAGTATAACTTGATATTTTGCGTACTGACTCACCACAACACCACACAATCCCAGTGTTGTGGCGAGGGCCACATAGGAGAGTACGTCTTTTGGATGTAAATATGTTCCCATCAATAACTATAAGGTCTTTGCTTTACTGACATTACGCTACTTTACTTTTTAATTTTTTCTTGCAGAATAAAATGATTTTATAAAACACGTCACATTGATGAGTAAAAAATATTCATTTACAAAATGTGTTGTTATAGTAATGAGAACTGTGTGGCCACTAAATTGAATTAAAATTGTTCATAGATAGATATCAGGAAAAGCAAAGTAACTTCCTAGTGCGAGCTTTTATACCATTAGAATACTATTAGTCTGGAATATATCTTAGGGCTATCATATTTAAGTCCAGTTCCAGCCAAAGCACGAACGAGGCAGTCTTGGCTTAAAAAAGCATGTTGTAAATGGATGTTAAGTTTATAATGTTATTACAATTGTAGGCTGTGCAGACTAGCGTTACATGGGACACAATCCAAGTTGTACTCACTACAAACCGCCATCCCCACCGTCCTTGGCCCGGATCTCATTGAAGTGTAAGTACAATTTGCATGCCAAAAAGTTGTAAGAGAATGTATTGGAAAGCAAAAACAAAATTGCCGAAGATTGACCAATAAAGAAATATGCACAAAACTCATTCTTGCACCCCCCCCCCCCCCACACACACACACACACACACACACAAGATCGAATAGATCGTCCCTTACTGCCTGTGTTTAGTAACATTGTTTCTGTATTGTCGCAGTCACGCCCAAGCACTTGCGGCCCTTCAAGCCTACTGCCACTGGCTTGTTCAGTATTACGTAGAGACGCAGAGACAACCCCAGCATCACAACAAGTTTGTTACAATTATCTCCTCCACTCTGGACGCCTTGATTCCGCTGTTAAACAAGGAGGTTTGTTCTGTAATGTTTTTTTTTATTAAAGCCAATTACAGTACAATACTTGACAATTTTTCAGTGTCATGTGTGTATCATAAACAACGAATATAATCAAGTACAGTGTCAAGGGTTAAAAATAATCCCAACCGACATTGTAGCTTGGTGTTAGATCAAGTGAAGCACTGCAGGGGAGGGAAATGTGTCCTGGATCCACGTTCGCGAAATTGTCTCGGTGTCGTACTCGAGGTACAAGTGATAGGGAGGCTGGACAGAAGGATATTAAACCAACGTGACTGGCGGGCAGAGGAGACGTACTCGAGTTATTATGGTTGCACTCAGCACTTGAAACCACTCGACCAAGCCGCCTCTTTTCTGTTTCCCTTCCGTTGTTCGACCATTTTACAGTCTATTTGCCAAACTTGGCACGTTTAAAAGGTTATTGGCGGTACTATCAACAGTGAGTCAAAATATATACAACAATTTTTGGTGTTAACTTTTGGTTTGTTGCCGTGCTTCCTTAGTTTAGCATTTGCAACTAATCTACGTTCCGTGCATGTCTAACGTGCTGAACTCTATACAAACGATTTTCACAGACATAACAAGTACATCCAGAACAACCTAAATTTAAGCATCATCATACGTGCTTTTAATGGGCGATCGCTTCTGCACATGTAGACAGTCGCACCATTTTATAGCATTTTTAATGTAAGTCGTTTTTAGCCAAATTTCATTGCATTTCGACCGTAACATTAACCAACATCTCGCGTTCCACTATTCTGTTGTTATCCCGTTGTAATTCAGTCACAGCTGCAGTATTGATTTATTGGTCTATTATTAATACCTTTGTTATTATTATTATTATTATTATTATTATTATTGTTACTATTATTGTTATTCATCAAATGTCTAACGAGGTTGGCATATGGTTACAGGTTCCTCAAAGGATCTCTCTCCCAGCTTCCCATCTACTCAACTCACTGACGGCTACAGTGCGACCATCATTCTTCATCGCAATGGAGAAGGCACAGATATTGTATCATGACGTCAGTATGGGGACACTGTCCGACCTCCCTGTAGAGGTAAGATTCGTTTAACGTCGGTATGGGGGCACTGTCTGACCTCCCTGTAGAGGTAAGATTCGTTTGACATCAGTATGGGGACACTGTCTGATCTCCCTGTAGAGGTAAGATTCGTTTAACGTCAGTATGGGGTAGTTTCCATACAGCGTGCTTCTATAAGCTTTTCAGGTTATCGAAAACATACTTGTTGAATAAACCGAGTAGCGGAAAACAGGGGAGATGTACTCAGTAATATAAAGGCGGATGCCGATGGTGTGGAAGCTAGCCAGTTCTCTCACGGCATTATTTTGCTGTTTTTTATGTTTCAGATTCAAACTTTGGTGATAAGATCGCTCTCTAATGCTCTGGTTCTACCTTGGCCTAACCTGGCTGACAGTGAGCAGGTTTGCAGCATATTTTTTCTTGAATGCGAATTCGTGCTTTTATTTTTCGGTTTATTTAGTGAAGATTTTCTCATTGCTTTGCAAAAAAAATGAGTTTGCCCCAAACCTTACAAGTGTTATAAGCCTGTGATGTTTTCTAACAGGAGTGGACAATGAGATCAACGAATCACCAAAGTCTAATCAAGGGTCTGACGTCACATTACAAGGAATTAGTTGAGACGAGAGGATTTGCAGACAACAAACAGTTACAGAACAGCGGTAGGTGACACATTGAAGAACGAACGACTATGTTTCAATTTTAGTGAATTTTCTTTGTCCACATTATAAACTTCTAAGGATGTAAATTGACCACGTTCTTTGGTTCATAACTACCTAATTCGCCACTCCAGAAACTACGGACGGACTGAGTACGTCTACCCAAGCGGTCCCAGAAGGCAATGCTACAAATACTAATTTTAATAGAACGAACAATACACAGTTATTAGCGGGTGCAAACCGTGCTGTCATTCGGACAATGGATTTCTTAATTGCATGGTTTTTTGGATGGGAAAAAGTCACACGTATTGTGCAAAAACAATAGTGTTCGGAAGATTGCTAATGATAGATTGCTCAAAACACTCGTTAGCGCATTGCCTTCTGGGATCGATTGGGTAGACGTACCCAGTCCGTCCGTAGTTTCTGGAGTGGTGAATAATACTAAGTTAGAAATATTTTGTGTTCTTTGTTTTTACCTTTGAACATAGTTAATAGAACGAGATGGTTATGAAACTCGGCCAGTTTCTTTGTTATAGGTTTTTGTTCTCTATATCTTTTGTTCGTTGGCCTTGACCGTGCACAAAATACAAAAGGTATTCAAATGCATATGAACAACTAACCAGTCAAAACATTTGGACTAACACATTGGACAAAACAGTGTGCAGGGTCACGGTTCGTTCAACCTAAGGCAAAGCGGCTTTGTACACCCCTTTTGAAGTTTGTTGAGCTTCACAACCAGTTAATTCTATCAACTATGCTTTGAACAAGTAAGCGAAAACCGTAGAATGACAGTTCATTTTCCTTGTCTTGAAGAATAAAAACGATTGGTGTTATTCGTTCTAACTTGTGAACCAGTTGACGAAAACCCATAGAATGACAGTTCATTTGGTCTGTCTCGTGAAAATGCTTGGTGTTTTAAAATTATTTCTCAATTTAATTCAATAATTGAAACTGCTCACAAAACTTGAAAGCTGTAGCCCGAGAAGACATAATGATGTGCTCTTGGTTGATTGTTTTTTTCAGCTAAGGGTTGCATCCAGTTCACGCTCGGTGTTGTGAAGGATCTTCTCAAGGTAGCCGAGGTGGACCACGTGACCAAAACCAAAGTGATATTGTACCAGTCTATCCAGGACATCGTACAACTCACTCTAGTTGTGTTCCCAGTCTACATTCACGAGCCAGGTGAGTAAAAAGCACTTAGTGCTATTTTTGAATGTGCCCAGGCAACGTTGGAACATATTTCTAGGATACAAAAGAGATTGAAATACCCTATTAGGGACCGGTCGTTATTTATGGCCGGGGTTTGGGCTGAGGAGAAAATATTTTTCCTTCTTAAAAATCTATTTCCAACGTGGTTTTGAGGCTTTTCTTAGTACAAATGACTGTTTGAAAACCCGCCTACGTGTAAAACTGGCCGAATACTTTTTGCTACCCAAGCAATTTCTCTTCAGGCCCAAACCAGGCAATAAATAATAACCGGTCCCTTAAAACCAATATCAACAGCAGAATATTTCAGGTGCTCCCCGCGGGGCTTTTCAGCAACCTGTTTACAACAAATACGTGGTTCAGTGGTAGAGGGTCTTAGCCAGACCGCTATCAGCGGTTCACAGATATTTCTATCTGAGACATTAAGTTACGTCCTCAGTTAACAGACCACAACACCGGGATTACCCAGTACTCTTATCGAGAAGTGCGCGGTTTCTTTTACGTTCCCCGACAGAACATCGAGAGACTAGATCAACGGCTTAACGTCCCGGTCCACGAATGTAGACCTGTTTTCCTGGGACGTTGAGGCCGATTTCACCATTGACAGTGTATCAAAGACAGATGCAGAAGCGAACGAGGAAAAGTCCAAACAAAACATTATCATTACATACATTATTACTTCGATAAAGGGGAGGGGAGGTCCATTGTGTGTCAGATTTGTCTGCCGATAGCGATATCAGTCAATCGGATTAGAAGTTTCCCAGTTATACCTTCCTTCCGTACATTAACTGGATGATCATACTGGGTGAACGATCTTCCCATTCAAGTAATTGTTCTATTTCACTACGACATCAGAGTTTGTTTACATGTTCTATGCTATCTGCTGAAATTTCCATACTACAATTTTGGAACTTGGATCAAGTATAATAGGTATCTTCCAGTCTGAGTGGCGATACACTTGCAAAATATATAACTGCATTGCGAGATTGAAGTAGGGAGTAACAAAATGCAAACAAACCATATTTTGGCGCTTACAAAACACTGTGACTAGGAATTTTCTGAAGTTATAGAGACACTGTTCTCTTGGTGAAATAAACAAATTAAAGTCGAAACGAAACTAGTTGCGACTTTTTCCATAGTTGAAAATAGCAGTAGATTTGTTTGTGATAAGGTACACAGCCTGTGATGCCACAGTGAAATGGGGCATTGCCAAAGTAAACTTAATGTAACGTCTTTGACGAACGTCCAGTCTCAGATCGTGTTTTATTTGAATCAGTCAGTTCAACCTTGCCAGTTTTGGTTGTTTAGTTTAGAGTATAAAAGGACACAAATATTCCAGGAGGTTATCATCGGTCAGTGGTCGCCACCCTTTGTTTTCAATCGTGGTTTGAGTTGGTTGAAATAATTTTTCAACCAAACCAACCATAAAAAATCGAACCAACTCAAAATCATTTTTAGTGGTTTCAAATGTGGTAAGTTGAAGTGCTGTACAAAAATCCCAAATGAAACCTTCTGAGCGATAGCCCCAGAAAGAAAACTGGCCTACATGGAGAAAGGGGCAGTCTCTGACCCTGTTGAGAATCGAACCCATGACCTCCGGAACAGATCACCGTTGCTCTACCAACTGAGCTACAAGGCCAGATGGGAGCTGGTCGTGGATAATTAAGATGGTAATTAGCGGCAAATTAACACGTAAAAACTGGGTTCATCTCAACGAAACATGCTTTAATCATGTTTCGATCTTCTTACATAACAGAAATCACCGAAGTGGTTTTGCAGTTCCTACTGGCCTTACTTGAGAATCTGAAGGTTCAGGTTGGGCCTGCAGTCACAGAACAGATTGTACAGCGGCTACTGAGTATATTCACACGAGAGCAGCTGACGGAGACCATTCTTCACGAAAGCAGTGCTGGCGCCAGGGCTGTGGAGAAATTCCTCAGAATACTGCAGCTGCTGGTCCAAGAGCCAGCGGTCTCCTTCAAGGCCTTCCTACCAAGTATCATATCTCTGTGCATGGATCAGCTTTACCCAATATTGTCAGATGTACGTATGTCACTTTGTGATAGGCGAATCTTTGCTGACGTCATTGTTTACAAATTTACCGGGAGAAATAGTCGTGCTAGATAAAAATTTAATTCAGAACCTATAAAAGCTTTTCAAACTTAGTCATCAACAAAATTTGCAGCTTTTTACGTTCAGTTTTTGAGAATATATTGACATGTAAAACAGCTGGGTGTAAAACTTTAAACACGAGTCACACAAAATGCACTTAGGCCAAACAAAAATATGTGTGTGTTTCCGGTTACCGACCGTCCCTAAGTTTAGGTCACCGACCCTAATATTTTTATTGGCGTTTTTCGTTTTTTTACAATTGATTCTTCTCGCAGAAAAATGTTTTCAAGTTACAAGTCTATTTTTGTTGCAACTTATGTTAAAACTGACTTTACTATAGACACCATTATCAGTTATTTTGACTTACAAATGTAGATATACCAGTTCTGTTTTTATAAAAAGTACTTCAGGCAAATAAAATTTTTTCAAAAAATAAAAAAATAATCCTACCTACCTACCCTAATTTTAAGAAGCATGTAACCGGAAACACACATATTTTTTTGTTTGGCCTTAGCATATTGGACTCAAATTTTCTGATAAAACTTATCTTTCAACGCCCATATTCACAGCTGATCATTTAATTGCTCAGTGAGAAACTAAGGCGCGTATATGTAAACAAAGATTCACTTATACCGACACGATGGGTTTACTGAAAGTTACACCTCATCCGGGCGCCTAGTGGTACATTTCCCATATCCTGACTGCTGAGAATATGGATTTATGAAGATTTTCTTAAATTTTCAAAACCGTCAAAAGCATTCTAAAAACAATTTTATGATTAATAACGATGATTTTCTTGAGATTTCCAAAAACTTGCGGAGATTTTCCAAAAATTTGTGTTTTTCGTCTATATATTTATGGAAAAAACACGTTGACTTATAGTAACGTGTCTATATAAGAACTTGAAATCAGCAGTTTGCTACTCGAAAATAGAATTCGTATGCCGTGGTAAATTAAATGTAAATGTTAGATCTCATACGGGTCAAAGAAAACAGGAAAGTTGTGGAATTTCAACATTTCAATGAAAACAAAACTTGTCTGCGAAAGTCGTGAAAAATGAGATTGTGTGTGAACGAAGGAAAATTATGGCAAACAGCTTCCAAGGTCCATTGAATGTCAGAGCGTTTTCAGATTTGACTGGTCATCATCAATCGTGGATTTAAAATATTTTGTATGAACCGTGAATTACAAACACTGATAGTGTAATCTTTCAGCACCTTTTATTACACACAGTGCAATTCGCTAGTAAAGTAGTGGTCATCCGGTGTTGTTAAGATAATTTTCAAGAACATTTTCAGCATTACATTACAGCTAATGGAGAGTTTGCAAAGTTCTGATTTGGCTTTTATTTCAGCAACATTATAAGTGTATGTACAGATTTAATATCAAGGTACTAAAACATAAACTCCAATACCGTTGAGGCTTACACAATCACAATAGGGTGAATTAGTACGCATCTATGTTTTGAGAGTTGATAGATTTTTCAGTCACGAAGGACGTAAAGCTGCAGCGTAGGCTAGTCTCTGAAAAAAAAGGCTTCAATTTTCACTGCATACATAAAGCAATTACAAAGTCGCAAATAACAGCGCAAGAACTGCTGCAGTATACAGAAGGACTAGAAAACAACATCAAGAACCAAACTGAAAAAGAGTGTGAGCTGCGGATTCTTTAAAAAAAATTTCTAAATTCTGTTTTATAACCATACACTACTCTAATTGGCTATTTGTGTGTGTACGGGTTTGATCAACAAAGGTTGATATGGTATGTTTTT
>JAOBYH010061776.1:0-11892 GCA_025403525.1 Umimayanthus kanabou | reverse complement strand
CATCAGCTTTCAGTTGAAATCATTTTCAAAATTCTGTGCCAGTACTGGAAAATCATGTCAGTTGGACCTTTTCCAGAATTTGGGTGTTAAGGGGGGTGGAGGGGGGGAAGGTGTACGCACCCATCACACCCCCTCTGTATAAGGGCCTGCCTTCCAGTGCTGATGTTTGAAGTTTCCATGCCCTTATTTGAAAAAAAATAGAGGAATAAATCTTCAGTGGAAATCAAACTTAAGTCGCACAAAGTTACCTTAAGTCACGCAAAGTCGCTTAAGTCGCACAAAGTCTCCTTAAGTTGCACAAAGTTGCCTTAAGTCGCACAAAGTCGCCTTAAGTCGCACAAAGCCGCCTTAAGTCCCACAAAGATGCGGCCATTTTTTAGCCGATTTTTCCCTAAGTCGCTTTAAGTCGCCTATAGCCGCCTTAAGTTATGGTGACTTTGGGTCCCAGAGTAGGCCTCGTAAAATCTATGTGAAGTGACTAATAAAATGTACTGATCAGACAATACAGCAACTGATCGTGAAATCCAGATAAACTGACTGATAAAATGAACTGATCAGAAAATACGGCAACTGATCGAAAAATCTATATGAACTGACTGATAAAATTAACTGATCAGAAAATGACGCAACTGATGGAAAAATCCAGGTCAACTAACTGATCAGAGATCGAAACTGATCCAGGTCAACTGGCTAATCAAATGAACTGATGAGAAAAATATTATCTTGGTCAACTGACAAGCAACTGGTTGAAAAATCGAGGTGTTGGTTAACTAACCGATCATTTGACTCAAACTGAATGAGAATTTGTGAAAAATAGCTGAAAATTGGACTTAACAGATTTAATACTCAAACTCATCTAAAAAGCTAATTTTGAAACAAACGGCGCGCCATACAGAACTCAGTTAGGCAGCAAAAGGAGATAACGGAAATACTGAGGGACCATTCAAGTAAATAATGAAATAAAAAGGCAAAAGGCATCAAGAGCAGTGGACAAAAGCCAGAAACGGCTCTACACAGAGGTAATATGTATTTTTGTCTGTAGTCTCAAAACAAATTCACTTATGTCCAGGAATGAACGCAAGTATTGTGGAGGGTAATTCATGTTGTCTGAGTGTTTTGGAAACTATCATGTTCTTTTTACTTGATGTAATTGTAAATATGTGTTTTGGTGTAATTTCATTAATGGGGATACTTTATGATGCCTTTTATGAGATAGATGAATCTCACTGAGGTGCATTGCTGGACATATCTCAACAAGTGTCTTTCAAAAGGTGTGTTATTGTTTCCTTGTTTCGGGCGTGATTTTGTGTCTGACTTGTTGCTATTGTTGTTTTTGAGACGTACATATCGAAAAAACTAGGCCTTTAACAACAGCGCTTTTGATATGTCATTGGAAAAGTAGAATTTGTGCTTCACATGCATGCACAAGGGAAAAAAGTGGCCATGGTGCCTGATGACAACAACTGTTACAAGTAGGGAGTGTTCCACGCTAGGATATGCCAAGTGGAACTGTTACACAGCTTTGACATTTTTGTTATCATACAAAAAGGAAGCAAATAATTCCCGTGATGCAGTATTTGACTTTTTCTAATCGTATTTTTTATCCTGCCTTCATAGAGCATAACACAGATAGAAGGGCGCATGACAGGCACCCTAAAGACCATAGAGGCGATTCTTCCTCACGTGCAATCACAGTTCAATTTGCCGCACCTTTTTGCAATACTTCAAGGTGTAACAGGTTTTGTGAGTAGAATTGCGGGAAAAAGCCCAGGAGATGTCATCAGTTCTGCTTTGAGTATTGTTGAGAATGAGATAACAAGATGCAACAGAGGGACCCTCCAGGAAAATAAGGACAAAATCGAAAAATTGCTAACATTTGGCAAAGCATACGAGGCTCTAAAAGATTCTAGTGACTTAAATTTTGACGAAATGGACGTAGAATCTGTCCCTGAAATAATGATGGTAAGATCATATAGCTTATAAAAGGAAACGGTTATGAAGCACGGCAAACAGCGAAGGAATAAAAAAAGATAAAGTTAGTTTCTGTTGGAAGGTGCACGACACTGCACAATATTTTGTCTTGTACCCACGTAATAGTCACGTTTCTGTTGGTTAGTTCCTCAGGCTCTAATCATGAGAGGTTCCAGTAAGCGTAATCATGACCTATTGTGTTTAGTGCATGTGAACAAAAACAAAGAACAAAGCCTTTTGGCAAGCGTCATAACCACAAACCTCTATTAACTACAGTAAGATATAATCAAAAGGCTGTAATTTCCGATTATTTTCTTTGAGATATTTGGTAATTGATATATGAGATGCGCTTCATAGTCACTGAACCCCATTTTGAGGTCAGGCCCGTGCTTCCAGTTGGGATCCATCTCGGGCAATTTGACCTAATGTAGTACATAGAATCTTTGAACCAAGCCAAGGTTTTGCCCACAGATGTCGACAGTTTCGATAGCGATCAACCTTGATGATATCACCACGAGGCGTTAAGTCTAATATAATTACTTTTGAGAAAGATGCCTAAGAAATAAAAAAAACTGTCTTCTACTGTAGCCACGAGAGATCTCTGCTCGCAGGGTACCTTCGTAGAGATAACCATTTCAAATAAAGCAACAAAACAATTTTTCGCCCCTCACAAAGACTGGATTTACCCGGCAAATTGCCTTGTAACGTTTGACCCTTCTTCTATTATGCACAGATAAACCAAAAATAACCGCAGCATTATCATATACTTGGGATATACCTGTAGTGTCTATAGTCTGATAGTCTTCGGCAAAAGCATTTATTTCCGTTTTCCCATACATTCTCTTTATATCTTTTCGACGTGTAAATTATTTTTTTCGCCCTGTTCGTTTGTGCAATTTTTTTCACTTCCCTTTCCCCTCCCCTCACAATACCAAATGTTCCGTCCCTTAATGAGAGATCAAAAATAAAGAGATCTCCAGAGATCCCAAAAATGGCACATATGTCCATGGGAACACCATTTTTTTCATTGACCGAGTTCTTGTCAACGTTTGAGCGCAGGAATTCTCAGAAAAATCCTGCGTTTCTTATTAGTTTCGTTTCTTTCAAGAATTTCGCCGTAGCGTTGGTGAATGTCGTACGCGACTATTTCAGCGTGGAGCCTGACACCCCGCGGTATATGTGCCACTATTGAGATCTCTTAGGAGCTAAAGTAAGAAACAGTGGATTGGAATTACAAATCATTTGTCCCCCGAAGAAGAACTGGAAATGCACTCTTTCTTTTTTTTTTTTTAACCCTCTCAGCCCCAGCCAGTTTATCAGTATGCAAATTCTCTTTACATTATCCACACAAAATAAGTTGTTTGGTAATGAGAATCAAGTAAATGATCATACACAGCAATTTATCTAATAAAGATAAAAAATAAAATTCTCCCAACCTGTTTACAAGGAAACTATAGAGACAGTTAAGGAGAATTTTTTGTAAGAACGTTGAGGCTGGAAAATCCAAAAGTTTAAGAACACGCCAAGAACATGCTGAGGCTGAGGATACGCAAGAACATACATTTTACCTATACTGTATTCAGTTTAGACAATTTGTGGTTTTAGAAACTGTAAAACAATGCCTAATGCTCATGCTACATCGCCTGATTGCTATTCTGAATGTGGATATACAAGTTAAAGACCACTAGTGAAACTTGTACAACTTTTAAGAAAATTGAGAACATTTGCTGAAATCCTCAGTATGATTTAGAACATTCAGGCTCAGCCCCAAAATTAAGCATTTAAAACAAAATAGAGTGTACGGTTCCGGCGAAAATGTGGGACTCTTTTTAGAAACCCAAACAAATAACTCCTTATTTTAGAAGGTTTTTAAATATTTTGATATAGAGCAGCTCAAGCTTTTACTTTTAAAATGCATCATTAAAGTTTCATTTTTTCACAACTATTCTGGCGGCAATAGGGGGAGGGGGCGGCCGGGGGGGTGGGTTGAGGTTGGGAGGGGTGGCCCACCCAAGACCCTGTAGAGACTCGCGCTTTCAGGGCTAGGATTTATACATTTGTACAATGTATGATACACCTGGATTGTGAAAATACATATAAAACAATAATATTAATGGCATCCGTTTTGTCTTTTTAACTGAAAATAATCAGTTCAAGTTCTACTACTTACTACAGCGATGTAGCTAGAGTTTGATTTAACAGACTGTACAACAACGTTGGAGGCTAGTCCTGATCCTACTTGATGAACTTTGCGAATTCATACAAAAGTCAACCGTCAAGTCAACTATCTTATCCAGTTTATTTTATTCATTAAGAAATATACAACAACTCACTTGTCAACTATAACAAGAACACAAGTTTTATTACATTTGCTTTATTGAACTAGCTATATATTTCTGAACCTAAGAGATTCTAAAAATTTACAATCGCGCAGAAAAAAAATTCACACCATGCAAAAGTCCCCCCACCCCTTCCTCCGCTCCTCATCACGTTTGTAATGGTCCGTCCCTCACTGCTTTCTGAGTAAAGTATCCTTGGGTTTCATTATGTTTTTTTCCGTGGGACTGAAATGAACAAAAACACAAAAAATTGAATCGTATCGAAGTCACTAAATCGTTCCTCAAAAACAAATACTAAAATGTGAACAGCAACTAATAATCAGCAGGACTCAATAAATGTGTGCAAATAAATTCTACAGTTAGTTTCGGCTCCATTCACAAAGAGCATTACCGAATCGTAGACCAGCTGTTGAACATTTTCGGCGGAAACACCCCGCACAGAGCGAGCAAAGTTGCTGAATAACAATTTAAAATGAACATCTGCCGGTCAAGCCGATCCAAGTCCATCTTGATACTCATTCAGCAATTCGCACTTCCAATAACTCGAATTCCCAGTGTTTAGAAGGTCTTTTCCACCTTAATGTTTACTAAATTATTTGAGACGAGCTGATCCGATGTGAGTTGATTGCAAGATATTTACTATTTTACAGAATTTGGACTTACACCATCGCTGCTATTGTTAGCAAGCTCACACTTATCAGCACAAACAAAAAGATTTAATTTATTTTGATAACGAACATTCAATTTGTGGTAGTTACACAATTTTTTTAGTTTTACGCAAAATGTTCCATTTCAAATCTAGGAATCAAACTTGAAAAAATTGTATAAACTGAGTTTAACGCGCGCATATACTCCCTCGTGCAGAACTGGCTTATGGAGTTCTAAAGCGCTTTTTGTTGTTCACATGTAATTGAACATCATTTAGCTAATGTTAAGAACAAATTCTAATAACAATTTGTTTCTTCGAAATATATTTGATTTAAATTAAATTAAACATCTCAGTTATTAAAAACGAGTAATTCAATCGTTTTCCCAACCTCATCGACACCAAACGTTAAGGGCCCATCATGGGACAATGCCTGCGTACAAAATTAAATTAAAAAATTCCTATTTTAAAAAATGATTCCTCTCAGTTGATTTAAAATGAAAAGTGTCGTTTCTTCCCCAATGCAAAAGGCGAAGTATCGGCGAGTTCAATACTATGTGACAGGATAAGAATCGAGCAACAGTTATCTAATCGGCAAGAATGACAAGTTTAGCCTTTTGATGATTTTTCCTGGGATTTAAATTTTAAATGTAACCGGCAAAAAATGGCAAGATCCTATTTATATCGCTCTTTTCATTAACAAGCAGAAAACAAAGATGTCAGTATTAATCTTAATCTCATCCTGCTCAATGAAAATGCATTAGACCAAGTGTCTGATTCATGGAAGTTCCGCCATTCAGACATAGTGAGCTGTAAGACCAATTATATACTGTTGCACTGCTGAAATGCAAGGAAACTTGTCACAGGATCTCAGACCTAAGTTGGTCTTATGTTGAAGATATATTGACTGTTTGTATTGTAAGTACATACACAAACATGCTGGAAACTCTGTCATTAACGTAATTAATTTTCTTGAACCGCATTCAATATGAATACACAAGATCAACTAAGTGCAAATAGGGAATCACTCTTTTTCGATTTTCTTTGCTGTACTGATTGGAAAAATCTAATAAGTGACAACAAGGGAAAAATTAGTTGTTGCAATGAATATTTACTTGTAATCACGTATAAACGAGTTCTTGGTTTGACAAACGAATCTAGTGTTGCTGCTGTAAAAGTGACAGCAAAAACTAAAATTACCAACTAACTATTGAACAAAACAAAAACAACGCACGAGTTTCTTTAATTTATTAATCTAGATGTTACCAGCAAATGAAAAGCGACAACGGTACATTATTTTCACTGCAAACTTATGTAATGTAATATTTCATTTCAACACTGAATATTTTCAATAAAAATGCAGATACGCTTGTCGTCTGTTGATAAATACATTACTCAAAAGCTAATTATGGAACTGTTCAGCGATATCACTGAACCAAGAAGATTAAAAATTAACATTTTAAAAAAACTTCCCCTAAAGGCAAATCAGTTATTTATTAAAGTTACATAAACCATTTTGAAAATATCAATAACAGTCGAACATCAAAGAATGTTTCTTTCTCCTTTCGTTGCGATTTACCCCAATAAAACCAAAGTTGTTTTCGATATCGGACAATCGTGTATTTTGTCTTGAGCTGATAAAAAAAAATGTGTTTAGAATGTGCTAAAAATGTGTTTATGCGAATTTGAAAGACTTGCGCGCATCAAATTCCACCTGTTCATAATTCTTGCACTTGCAGGAGCCCCGCGGGCCGGGGAGAAGGCAGTTTAGTATTGCATATTTGAAACAAGTGTAAACAATCTATGTGCGTCTTACAAACCGACTGCAGGTCTCATAACAGGTAATATAGAAGGCTAAAACGCTCCCGCTGTGCCATAACCTCAAAGAAAAGAGAGTTTTGATCAAGAATTATCATTATATATAAATGTTTTGGTTGTTTTTGCAGTTATAGTCGAGCTAATTACTTATTCAAAGGCAGTTCTTATCTCCGGCCTTGTAAACGGTAAAATTTGACAAAAATGATTATTAGGTTTAGGACAAAACAGACAAAATAGAGAGAATAAAATGTAGATTTAAAGCTCAAGCCCTATCCGCGCTGTTGGATACGATAGTGTAGCTGCTTATAGCGGTTTCGGGAGGAGAATTTGGCAAATGTATATTGTCATTGCCCGTGTTGAGATGAAGGGTTTTCTGGATAGCTTTCCTGAAGTCGCCTTTGAGAAACGCATACACCGGAGCGTTCATTAATGTCCCCAGAGTGAGTGTAAACCAGGAAATGGCCGGTAATGATTTGGGGACGATATCCAGGCGTTTTAACGCTAAGGCCACCGTCATATAAATAACGGGCAACCAGGCTAAGATAAAAATTCCGGCGATTATGGCAAACACGCGCGCGACTCGTGCCTCTCCAGAAATCCTTTTTCCTTCTCTGGTCGCCGCTACGTATTCCGGTGTGTGAGTTCCGTGGAGCTTCGTCAAATTCTTGGTCAGTCTTGAAACTTCCCCAAATATTCGAATATAGGCAATCAGGATGAATATATAAGGGAGTATAATCATTAAGACGAGCATGCAGAGCAGGTAGATGGAGTGTGGTTTACTTGCAAGGTCACTTTCCCAGCATAGCGGCAGCAGCGAGTACAGAATCGGAATGGCCCACGATGAGACCAGGATTTTCCTGAAGTGTTTTGTCATTGTGTAGGAGTACATGAGAGGCTTGATCACCGCCAGGTAGCGGTCCAGTGTCACTGCGAACAGATTGCCGATATTCACAAGAAGGATTATAGAGACGAAGTAACCGTTAAGAACATATTCACCTGGAGCCAAGAAGTTTGTCGGAACTATCACGGCAGCGAAGAGAACATCTGAGAAGGCCAGCGACACGACGAACCAGTTTGTAAAAGTTCTGAGGTGGCGGTGTCGCCACACAATGCAGCAGACGAAAATATCCTCTACCAGAATCACAACGGCCAGAACACCGATTACTATCTTGGCTGCTCGTGGCACTTCTTCCTCAACTTCGCTTTCCATCGCAAGCCGTCTTGAACTGCGTGTTATTTTTAGAATGCAGTTGCCTTTTCCTTCTCTCTCAAAGCTAACGAACCGCAGGCAAAATCAGTTAATGAAATATTGTCTTCAATTCATATTCACCTTCCGATCTTGATAAATGAACTGCCTTGTTAGTAAGCTGAATGTGTCAATCACAGTTTTACGCTCGGCCGGCGGTACGGTGCTGCCAATTTATTTGATTGTCTGTGGGACTTTTTCAGTAAACACA
Source organism: Umimayanthus kanabou (assembly GCA_025403525.1). NCBI lineage: Eukaryota > Metazoa > Cnidaria > Anthozoa > Zoantharia > Parazoanthidae > Umimayanthus > Umimayanthus kanabou. The sequence continues at coordinate 3,661 of JAOBYH010061776.1, read as the reverse complement.
GCGTGGACTTGCGAGAGAAGATCTGGCCAATTCACGTTAATTCTTCTATTAAGATTGATCTGATATCTTTACCTTTGACGACTGGTTAATTTGAAGCGTGGCTTATCTCAAAGAAATCAGTCTTGAAAAAAACCGTCAAAAAAAGCTAACTTTCATACTTTGATTACACGGCCACCAAAATGAAAGAATAGGATTAGTTCCGCTTTGCTGAGCAACTTGATTCAACTGAAAATATCTGTTAATGGTTTGTTTTTATATAGTAAAATGACCCAAAGTGCACTTACTTCGTTTTCCCGAGCCTGTACCATGTGAGTACAATAATAAAAACAAGTTGTGAAATGAACCAATCATACGCTGCGATTTTGTTCAACTATTGTATGTATATGATGTGGCTGGACTCAAAATGCGCCATGCGTTGTTGTTTGCCCAAATCTCGCAAACAGACGCAATATGATGTCAGAAGATTCCACAAATTTCAAGTGTCTTTTAGAACTGAAACGGTGCACTTGAGATAGATGAAAGCTTACTCACATTATAGATCACTTACTTTCAATTAGATATTAATAAACACCATTACTCAGTCTGAAAGATTTGCTGGCCATTTGGGAGCCCCCAATATGGAAATCACTGAATTCAGCTTGGTCTGCAATATTCGCAAATTAACTCATTCTGGCATTCCTCGGGGTGTTTTCTCTGAAAGATTAAAAATTCTATAAATGGAACGCCGTATCGTCTTCAAAATGTGTTTTCAACCAAAGAGCGATCGAGCTACTTTAATAGCGGGTTCAATTATTTGACTTTGACCCCTGTTTTGCACGTAGCTGCGTATCACAGTTCTGTCGGAGTTTCACAGACCAACGGCAACAAATATCCGCCGTGAAACACAAAGAAAAGGGCAAAGTAAAGTATACAAGATTTACTATATTTTATTGTAATCAAGTAACATAGAAAAAAACAACGCTATCTTAGCAATGACTAAAACATATCCGATTTTCTTATGTGATGTTTTAGAAAAATGTTTGCTTGATATTCCCCAACAAAAATGTTTTTGTTTTCTAGATTAATTTTTTTTCGTATGTTTGTCAATCTTTAAAAATTAATAAAACTATCCCTTTCAGTCCATTTCCGCAGTTTTGCATTTAAAACAATCAAATTGAACTTTCTGTTTTCTGTTCTGTTTATTGCTGTTGTTATTGAGACAGAAACAAATCTTTTATACTGCAAATCATTATTCAATTACTGGAAAGAAGTTTATCATCTTTTAAAATCCCATCGACAATATGGGAAACAAATTAGGCTAAAGATATCGCGATGCGATCAAAATACGTAGACCGATTTTTTATATTTTTCAAACAAGGATATCGGTGAAAAAGGTAACGGAAACAAATTGCACAGAACAATAATATTATACTCGGACCACTTAACAGCACACTGATATAGTCCAAACAAATCATATTTCTTGACACCGAATATCTTTCACAAATTTCAAACTTAATTGCGAGATAGTGAAAGTGCAGTTCTCTGAATAATAAACGTGTTTTATTGCTCTCAACTGAAATGCTTATTTATATTTTAGGGGTTATGCTACTTTAAAAGTACATGGAAAACTCAACCTGGTGCCGACAACGTTCAAAATCAGGTCAAAAACTACTTTCATTCATGACAAAAATTGCTTCCGTTGTCAATTGAAACATGATTGATAAACGCATATGACATTAATGGTTAAGAAAAAGGACATTTTCAGAGTTCCGTTGATACTGAGAGTATCTGCGATTAAAATCTCGGAGGATTTGTCGTTTCACCTCGATTTAATTTATGCTGGTTATAAGTTAGGTGGATGTGAATAAACTAAACCAGAAAATATCGAGTTGTTGATAGGCGCTGAAAAAACTTTGTTTGCTTTTAACTGATTGTGGTGAGCCCTACATTCTTTTAAATTCAAATTACTAAATTAAGAACATATACTTTATTTGTTAAATCATACTCGATGTTGTGAAATCTGAGAAAAGCGAACTTCGAAAGAAGGCACGTGACTGCTTCGTTTGATTCCAGTCGCCCTCCGTCCAGTGATGATAGATCCGTGGTAAAAAAAAAACACAAAAAGATAAAGGAAAAGCAAAAGAAAACATAAAAAAAAAAAATTAGATAGAGGGTTTAACAGTTGGGTTGGGAAAAGCAGCTGAAACTCACTAGAAAGCGTGGTGCATGCAAAGATTCAACACAAATTTCTTTTCAAAAATTCTAACATCTTTGAAGATGAATACTAGAATTTGGGTCTTAAAGAATACTTATAGTATTGTTTTTAAAAATTCTTCACAAATACTGACGAGAATTTTGGATAAATGCAGCATATGAGGGTGTTCCTATGATGGATGTTGAGAAGAGACAGAAGAAAGGTATCACGTCTGAAATCTGCCGTAATAACTAATATTGCTGCAATAAGTTGAAGAAAGCGACAAACCGTCGTTTTGAATTTTGTAAAGAGATGGAAACAGCATTTACATTTCATGTAAATCACAGAGATGACTTTACCACTTTGATAAACTACTAGACATAGTGAAATTAACTCCATTGACAGTCTCAGAGTCACAAGTGCGGTCACATATCGATTGAATAGAACTGAACAAGTACATGCGCATGCGCATGCGCACCACACAAAAAACCAAATCTTTTGAGGATTTCCCAGTACAAACGCGGAGCCTTCTTGACCTCAGAAGGATTTCGCCGTTACCTTTTAACCATTTCATTTTATGAACTCACTGATAAAATAATGGCGTGAAAAAGGCAAAGATAAAACTCTCAGACTAAAATAACTTCCGTGAGTCATTGAAAAACAAGCTGCGTAGCTAGTTGTGTCACATTTTCAATCTGTACGTTGTCGCGAGGCGTAGATAGTGTTTATGTCAAATTCAGTTCATGCACCGGATAAACACTTTAAGTTTAACAGTGTTGGCATGTACAAACGAATGCATTATAAATGAAAAGATAATCTTTGTTGTTGCAAACGCAGATTATCTTTGCACCTGATGTCGCGTCAAGGCCGCTATTTTGGCGGATTAACCCCCTCAGTTTCAAACACGCCATATGGCGTATTGCTGAATTTTCTCAAACTGTCTCTATAGTTTCCTTATAAACAGGTTGGGAAAATTTTGTATTTCGAGGTGATGTTACCACGAATCGACCTTCTGATATCATAATGCTGCTGTTGTTGAGAAAGATTGTCCGCAGTCACAGCCATGATTACTACGACAACAGACGCGAAGATACCAACAAATTCAGCTAGAAAAAGTAAATCATTCTTCGGGGAAAATGCACCCCGGGTTGTAATCATAACGTAGAATCAAAATCTGACCTCTCAAAAAATCCACTGAACTGTTTGTCGTACAGATAGGAAAAGAACTGCTTTGCTTTTTCACTGCTGACCAAGTTGAGTGAGCGACTTTGAGCAAGAAACTATACAAGACGCAACAAATGAAATATTTTAATTATTTTATTTTAATTTTTATATTTTAATTTTAATGTAGATGTCTTAGTTTTTTAATTCTGTATTGTATTTTATATTAATACGTGTCCCCTTATTAGTGTGGGTTTCTCCCAGGCTACATGGTTTGACACTTTAATAAAGTTTATTATTATTATTATTATTATTATTATTATTATT